>JAMKQA010026549.1:0-10153 GCA_024699735.1 Posidonia australis
GACATTTCACCAACCAGGTACCCTTCTTCTTCCTCTGTTCATTTCTAAGTATGCCCCTTAGGACCCTCTAGGCCCCTGGAACGTGCCACAGCGGAGCAATGCTCCTCGCACGCCGACATCTCCGCTTCCGGTGGTGGGTTCACCACCACCGGCGAGGCTCTGAGCCTCCTGACCTCAGGTGAGGCTCCCGTAAGCCTCTCCTCTCTCCTCCTCTTCTCTCCTCCTCCTCTATTCTCCCTTCACTCCAGAGAAGCCCCACCGTCGACGCCCGATCCATTGCACCGTCGCCGCAGTCCAGCCGCGTCCGCCGTTCACCGTCGAAGATGCTCCCGAGCGCACGAGGCCACCTCACTCCGCACCAATTACCCAGGAACCTTTGCATACCTCCCAGGAGCGCTCCCATGCTGCCGCGCCCCTATCCGAACATCCGCAGCAACCCAACCACCTCCGTCGTTCCCGTCGCCGGAGATGAAAGTGGGAGGAGCGTTCCGGAGCACCTCAAAGCTCGCCGCTGCCCTTCTGGAGCCTCGCGGTGGCTCCACGGAGCTTTCCCCACTCTCTCCGCGCCATTCTAGCCCCCAAGGCACCACCACATCACGTCGTCATCGTCGTCGTTCAGTGCACCTTGCCGGAGCGTGAGGTGGGGGGGAAGCCTCAGTCCTCCTCAGCCTTGCCCAACCATCTGGAGAAGATTGCCGTGCCATCACGGAGCTTCCCCAACCGTCGTGGGCTCCTTTCCGTCGCTAGGTCACCGTCGAAGTCTCGTCGGAGGGAGAACGCTGGCGATCCTCCGGCGATCTTCAAATGAACATATTTTGGGCCCAAGCCCATTAGTTTAGGTTTATTACTTCTAAGTCCTCAGTTTATTACATTTACATCCTTTTTTATTGCATATGGGTCCAAACATTTACATTTTAGTCCCTGTGGTTTTAAAATTCATTTGTTTCTTTTATTTTATCTGTGGATTTTGCATGTGATCCCCTAAAGGTTAATTTTTTAATTCATAACACATTAATGCATGTTTTTTTATCACATCTAGGTCCTTGGAACATGATTTCATTACATTTAGGTTCAAAACATTTGCATTTATCCCCTGAAGCTTTTTAAAATAAGTTTTCTGTGTGAAATCTGCATTCTGAACCCTAAGGATTATAAAACTTACACTAATCTTCATTAAAATTGAGTTTTATCACATTTAAGTCTTGAACATATACATTTAGCCCCCTAGAATCTTTAAGATGATTTTTCTTTGGGAAATTTGCAGTCTGAGCCCTAAGATATTCAAAAATCACACTGACTACTATTAAAATGGAATTTTCTTTATATTTGGTCCTGGACTTTTGCATTATGCCCCTAGAACTTTAAAAAAATGAGTTTTCTTTGTGTATTTTGCATCCTAAACCTTAGGAAACTTGATAATTGCACTGACCAACATAAAATCCCATCTTTTATCACATTCAGGTCCAGATATTTTGCATAAAATTCCTTGGATTCACACCAAATCATTTCTGAACATAAAATTTACATTTTGACCCTTAGATTAATTCCAAATCCATCATTTAGGATTTTAAATGTTTTCTTGCATGTTTTAGGGCATTTTTCACTCATTGCATTTCATGTTTTGCATTTAATCATTGATTCCATTTAAAAATCATGTTTTCACTGAGATTTGATGTTTAGCCTTACAATTTGGTCACATTTGTACTTATGTGTGAATTTTGCACTTTAGACCCTGAACTTTCAGGAAATTATCCAAGTGCAACTTTTACATTATTGTGCCACATTGACATTGGACTCATCATTTGCATGATAGAATAGGAGTCATGAACATGTTTTTCATCTAGTTTCTCATTCCTTTATGTGAATTTTGCATTTTGGCCCATATGTTTGTCCTTTATTGTGTTTACATCATTTTGTTGATTTTCTCCTCCATGTTTCTTACAAATAACATCTTCTAGACATTTGGCACACATTTTGACACATTTTAGGCCATGCATCACTCCCATGCTAGCATTTATCATATATGCTTAGAGAAATGACCAAATTGCCCTTGTGCCTCTAATTCATGAGCATGCATCTCAATGTTTGCACTCAGTCTTGCATAGTCCATGTCTAAGTCATTCTTTAGAGTTTTTGCATATTTAGGCACTTATCCATGTATTTCATATCCTTTCTCTTCACATTTGTATCCCTATTGTAGACACCCCGATTTTGAGGTGACCCATGGATGAGCTTTCCAGTTGTTGCTTTGGATGTGGCTAACCCTTGAACCAATCCTAAACCTATAGCAAGCCCGTAGCCCAACTAGAAATCCAGATAGGTAGGAGAGAGCACCAAGCTGGCACACCTACCTAGCACACCTAGCTAGCACACCTACCTAGCACACCTACCTAGCACACCTAGCTAGCACACCAACCAGGCGCACATGCCAGGCACATATACCCGACGCACATACCAGGCGCCCAACCATTTCTCAGACTGCTGGCTGCTGGCTTTCCACCTCCCATGGCTGTTACCTCTACAAGCGAATATGCCATGGAATCTTCCAGGCTTTTCGTCTACGAGGCTCCATGTTGTCCTAGGAGTTACCCATGAGGAGCTCCTATATATAGACCCCATAGGAAACTATTTGAAAGGGCTGAATCATCTTGAAAGATAGAGTCATATAGCTGCACTAGCCTTCTCCAGAATTCTGCAACCATCCACTTGAGCACTCAAGTTTTCCCTTGCATCTAGAGGTATTCTCAGCCCTTCCAAAGCATCAAGGAGTTTATTATCTTGGGTCTTTCTTTTCTTTTTTGAAGGAACATCCATCTCGGACAAGGTAGGTCCTTTCCTTAATCTCTTGTTCTTTTGCAAGGAATAGCATGTTAGAAGCTCCATATAAGGTCTGATTCTTTCTGTATCTACATGAGGATTTGTGATGAATTTATTTATCTTTTTTGCAAGATACTCTTCATGCAAATCTATGCTTTGATTGTAGCATGTTTAGATTATTTCTAGTGTAAAACTCTGCACTGCATCGCTTGCATGGGCAATCTTTTCTTTATTATATTCTTGATATGATCATGGTTACAACATGTCATGTTGGGTTTATTCATTCCATGTTTGAATCTTTTGCATGAACCCAGTTAGTCATCTTGTTCAAATAGGATAGCTATGATCAGATGCATTCCATCATGCTCTTAACAATCGCATGAATCAACCTGCATTAGCATAAATCACCCATCTTCATTCTGGGTCAGGTTCTGGATCAGATTACAGTCTGATCCAGATTTTCTGGAGAGCACCTATATGGCGCCCCAGAGCGGCGCACTTCTCCAGCGCACCTCTCTGCCGCCCCATGCAGGAGCACCAGACTGGTCAGAGAGTGAAACATTCATTTTTGCATATCTGCTTGCGGTTTTCTAAATGATTTTGAGCCTGATTCTTTTACTGCTGTTTCTCTTATATTTCATGGTTTCACATGCATGTTTTCGGTTTTAAGCAAGATTGTTTCCTAGTTGTTTTATCTCTTTGGATAATAAGTCCCTGATCAACATCTGTTAGGCTGGTTGCGTTTTACTCCGACATGGAGAACTTTATGCATCAGCCAATGATCCAGTGGCATGGCTGAATTCCTCATCTTTCATTTAGCATGCATAGAGTGTGATCTTGTGTGAGGCTACCAGCCCTTGAGCACAAGGTCCATAGGTCATTGCATTGGCATTTCTTTCACTTTTAAGGCATGTTTTCCAAGTTTTGCGAAGGATTTTACATGGCATCATTTACTAGCTGCATTAATATGTGACTTTGCACTGTAGACACCCCGATTTTGAGGTGACTCATTGATAGGACTCCATATGTTGCTTTGGATGTGACTGATCCTTGAACCAACCCTAAACCCGTAGCAAGCCCGCAGCCCAATTAGAAAACCAGACAAGTAGGGGAGAGCACCTAGCTAGCACACCTACCTGGCACACCTAGCTAGCACACATAGGTGGTGCACATAGCTGGCGCACCAACCACGCGCACAGCCATTTCGCAGGCTACGGGCTGCTGACTTTCCACCTCCCATGGCTGTTATCTCTAGCAACGAATATGCCATGGAATCTTCCAGGCTTTTCGTCTACGAGCCTCCCTGCATTCCCATGAGTTACCCATGAGAAAATCCTATATAAGGACACCCATAGGCAACCATTGGGAGAGGTTAGAAATCCTGAATTCAGCCATTCTGTTCTGAGCAAGCATCCTGCACAAGCTACTCCTTCTTTCCAGTAGCTTATTTTCATTTTCTAGAGCACTCCCTTGCGTCTTAAAGTCTCCTTGGTCCTTCCAAAGCAACAAGGATCTCTTTATCTCTGATATTTCAAGAAGGAACATCTTGAGAGGTAGGCTTTCTACCTCTTCCTTCTCCCTTTAATTCTCATTCTTGAAACATGATAAAGCATGCTTGAAATCTTTCATAAGGTTTGATTTATTCCATGTTTTTATGAAGTTTTATGATAAACATGTTTGCTCTCTATGAAAAATAATCTCCATGCTAATCTATACTTTTGTTTCTAGTGTAAAATCTACATGAGTTATCTTCTTTTATCATTTCCTTGCACATAGCATTTTGCCATGCACTTACATGTTCTTGCACATAGAAATATGCCTATGATCATCATTTACATATGTGCTGATTGGCGTTATCCAGATCATGTTTATTCCTAGGCATTTTGCATGTTTTCATACATGAACCCATTAACTTATTTTGGTTTCGAATACATGATTTACATGATGATTCTCGATCGTGTGCACTCTCATCATATTTTCAGTTCTTAATAATGGCATGAACCCATCTGCATTAGCATGCATCTCCTATCTCTACTGGGGTGGATTCTGGATCAGATTGCAGTCTGATCCTGATTCCCTAGGGCACACCACTCAGGTGCCCCTGATCAGCGCACCACTCTAGCGCACCAAGTAGGCGTGCCAGACTGGTCAGAAAGCAAAACACTCGCATTGCATCTTTGTTTGCATAGCTTTGTCGAAGGCTTTGAGCTGGTTTCTTCCATGGCTGATTCTCTGATATGTTAAGATATCACCTGCATGCTTTTCATTTTTGATCAGATTGTTTTCCAACTGTTTTCTCCATTTTGTTATTAAGTTCTAGGCTGAATCTGGTAGGTCGATTGCACCTTACTCCTACGTGGAGAGACTTGTGCATCGCCCCATGATCCAGTGGCCTGACTGGATCCTGTATCCTCCATCTAGTTTAAATAGGTGAGACCTGGTGTGAGGCTACCAGCCCTTGAGCACAAGGTCATTGCATTTGCATTTCTTGCACATGTAATACGTGTTTCTTCCAAGTTTTACAAAGTGATTCTACTGCATGCTTTCCAGAGTACATCCTCTGATGTTTTTTTGGTTTTGTGTGGCTTTCTGTTTTTCCCTCAGCATGTTTTCCTAGCCCACGTAGACGCACATAGGTGGCGCACCAGACTGGAGCACCAGACTGGAGCACCAGTCTGGCGCACCAAGCAGGCTCATGGGCCTGTTCTCAGTAGCACATAGCAGGCTTTCACATGCTTTTGCTTGCTTTCTTGACCCGATTTGCTTCTGGGTTTTCCTTTATTTTCTTCCTTGATGTATTAGGAAGGCACACCTTTGTTTTCAGCAGTTTTTCATGCATTTTAGATTGCATTTGGCATATAGCAAAGCAAGGATGAAAACTCGCTCAAGATAATTAATCTTTGATCTAGTTGTGCAATATTATTGCATCAACACTACACCCAGCATACGAGCGATATTTCTGAGCATTAGGACACACCCCTACACATCATGCACCCATACTTTATACACCACACTCATTAGCACAACATGGCATATCGCCCTCGGGCGTACAGCAAGGGCTGCAAAGCCGACATTTCATTAGTAAGAGAGAAACCAATAGAAGACCGATTTATCGGGCATACGAGGGTGCCTAACACCTTCCTCGTACATAATAGGGATCCTTACCTGCATTTCTGGTTTACGAAGACTTTTCTTTTATTGTTTTGCATGATTCTCATGTTATATGGTTTTCCTTGTCTTCCATTTTAATAGACTAGGTGGCGACTCCTGCATCATTTTTAAATTATTTCATTTTTGCCGTGGCTTTGCCGACTTTGGTACACATATATCATATATTTGTTGCCATCCTCGACGGCATGGTTACAGGAACTGGTGACTCCGCTGGGGATAACCAGATCCTGGCTTTGTTTTGGTTTCTCTTTTGCTTCGGCTTTCTCCTTGCTTGCTTTATTTTTCCATGCCATGCTCTTTTTAAGTGGTGTCTTTTTGCATACATTGCCTTTGCTGTGTTATTCTTTCCTTTCACACATTTGCCATGCCACCACTTTTGCACATATTGTAGCACATGTTTTCATTTATTTATTCATGTCTACTTGGTTGTTTATTTCTCTTCTTGTATATGCCATGCCTAGGAGATTAGTGACGTGCCTGCTTCCCTTTTTTGGTTAATGAAAACATAACAACCAAAATCAAATCTTAAGGCAAAACTAGGGACAAATTGTTAATGCTTCCGTATAAAATTCTAGTTTATGTTTATCAGTTTATTAGTTCTTGCCCTTAGTTTTGTGACCTTCTTTATATATGTCTGATTTTTAATATTTGCACTTCATAAAATTCTAGTTAAGATGAGTATCTAACCTTCTTTATTTTCTGTTAACAATTTTCTAGCAATTTTAAACAATAGTTGCATGTGATTATTGAAGAGACATTTGATTGAAATCCTTATCTATAATATCCTGTGGCAATTTTCTAGCTTTATTTAGCATCATTAGCTTTTGGTGAGGCTGGACTTTCTCCATTACAGAAAAAATGTTATATGATGGGGCATCCACTAGACATCCCATTTGCCACGATTGCAAGAAAAGTCCTGAATATGTTAAGACTACTACTCTGATGTGATGTTAAGAATTCAGAACTTTTTAGCCTCAAACCAAAAAGAGAGAACATTTACAAGGCCATAATGTGAGTGTCTCACCATTCACAGTTCATACATCCTGAATTAAGAATTTAAGATTCAGCAAAATGCTAATAGTCCGGAAAGGAGTGAAAAGTTTTTTTTTTTGGTGCAAGAATGTTCTACATCTCAGAAGTTTTTGGTAATCGGTAGTTAGTGTTTCTTTCTATTACTTTAATAAATTTACAACCACAGTATTGCAATGTATAATATCCAACAAAATATTACAAAAATAGTACCCCGTCACTCAGCAGGTGACAAACAGCCAAAAGTATCAAGATGTAAGTTTTAAAGTGAATTACTCAATCAACACAGAACACAGCCAATGAGATGCCAGTGAGATGCAAAATCAATTAACCAAAGGTTAATCATGGCCTGGAATGGCTGGAGTGCCAAGGTCCATCTCACATTGAGGAGCTGAAGCTTGCTCCCCCTCTCTGCTCTGTTGGAATGCAGATATTGCTATTAAATTCTCACTCTTTTCAAAACCTGTAGCCAAAGAGTCTATCCAACAATGAAACAATGCAGAAATATCATTGGTAATCAAAAAAAGATTCCTGTGTAAACCCCTGAATATTCTATTGTTTCTCTCCTGCCAAACAGTCCATAGAACAACTAGAACGAAACTGTGAGCACTAGATAAGGTGACAACAAATTTAAATGCAGGTGGGATGGCAAGTATATCCTCAATAGAATTAAAAGCTGGGTATATACATCCACTAGAGAATGAGTGCCAAATAGACTGCACAAAAGGGCATGTTAAAAATAGATGCGTTACTGACTCAAAAGAGGAGCAGCAAAAAATGCATGCAGTATTGCCCTACCATCCCTTCTTGATTAAATTTTCTTTTGTATGAATTCTATTGCATAGCACTAACTAGGTAAAGAGTTTAATTTTCAATGGCACCCAACAACCCTAAATTTCATGCAAATATTTGAAGCGAAGTCCACCATCATTTAACAAATCATAGCATGTTTTGACAGTGAAAGATTTGTTGGTGGGTAGCCAAATCATAATGTCTTGTGCATTTGTAATGCAAACACTACTAAGTATGGAGGACCAAGTATTCATCTGTGCATTTACTGACTCTAAATTGTCCAATAATAAAGTATCAGTGAATAGAGCATTGGGATCAGCAGTGTTTACTTCTAAAATTTTGCATACAGAGGCCTTTTTAAGTCTGGCTAAGTGATATAAATCTGGCAAACTATTTTTTAACTTTTCACCATTCCACCATTTGTTTTCCCAAAATATAGTATTTCTACCATTTTGAACTTGGAAAACAGAGAAACCATTAATGATATCAAAGCATTTTTTAAGTTCCAGCCACAATGGTGATGCTCTCCTGTTAGATAAATTTAAAATGGCCCCAAAGCCATTCCTAGCACAGCTCTTAGCAATTACAACATCTTTCCATTTGAGTGAATAGGCATTGGAGAGTAATTGCCAAACCAACTTACATTTCAAAGCCAAGTTAAAATTGGCCAAATTAATGATGCCCCAACCTTGTTGCTCCTTAGATCTGCAGATAGCTTTCCATTTCACCAAATGGCGAACATTATTGGAAGGAGCAGCATTCCAAAGGAATCGACATCTTAGCTTATTTATTGCTTTGACAACACTGGTGGGAAGATGTAAAACCGATAGATAATAGGTGGGAATGGCAGATAAGACAGAGTTAACCAAACTAAGCTGTCCCCCCAGAGAAAGGTATTTTGCTTTCCAATTAGATAATTTCTTGGTGATTTTCTCAATTACTGGGGACCAATCCTGATAGTTAGACTTCCTGTAATGTAATGGCAAGCCTAGATACTTTATGGGCAATTGGTCTATACTGCATCCCAGTATTTGAGAAGCCCTTTTAGTGAAATCTGCTGAAACACCTAAGCCAGTAATTGATGATTTGTTAAAATTTATTTTGAGTCCAGAACAGGATTGGAAACAGCAGAGAATTCTCTTGACATTCACCAAAACCTCTTCCCTGGCTGACAGAAAAAGGATCGTGTCATCAGCATATTGGATATTCAATATATTAGGGCCTCCATTAGGTAGCTGAATACCAGATACTAAATTTCTATCCATGGCAAGTGAAAGCATCCGATTTAACACATGAGTGACCACAATAAACAAGAATGGAGACAATGGGTCACCTTGTCTGAGCCCATTGGAAGCCTGAAAGTACCCCCTTGGGGAACCATTAACTAAAATAGAGAACTTAGCACAAGAGATACAGATTCTAACCCATGTAAGCCATTTATTTCCACAACCCAACCCTTTGAGTGTTTCTAATAGAAAGTCCCAGTGGACATTATCAAATGCCTTTTCAAAATCTAATTTCAGGACCAAACCCGATATGGCATTTGCCTTCATGTAATGAAGGGTCTCCTGAGCAACTAGAAAACAATCCCCAATGTACCTCCTAGCATGAAAAGCACATTGTGAGTTATCGATGAGATTGTTTATGATAGGATTAAATCTAGTTGCTAAAGTTCTTGAAATAATATTGTAAAGACTATTAACCAAACTAATGGGTCGAAAGTCTCGAATCTCTTTGGCTCCATCTTTTTTGGGAATGAGGGAGATAAAAGTCTGGTTAATGTGAATGAGGCATTCCAAATCATTAGTGGAGTGGAGATTATTAAAAACTTCAACAATATCATCTTTCAAAATTTCCCAAAAGTGTTGGAAAAAACAAATTGGAAAGCCATCTGGACTTGGAGCCTTTTCCCCTGGAAGTGCTTTAACAACACTTTTTATTTCTTGTACTGTAAAAGGACTTTCCAATACATCTGCCGCAGTAATTTTACTGGGCACCAACCTGTCCCAGTCAAGACAAGGTAAAGATCTCTTTTCTTTGTTGAAAATCCCAAAGAAGTGTTTTTCTATCTCTTTACATATCAAAGGTGGGGAGAACTCCTGAATGCCATCAATAGTTAGGGAATGAATTGCATTAATTCTTCTTCTATGTTTTACCATATTGTGAAAAAATTTGGTATTAAGGTCTCCTTCCTTGAGCCATTGAATCATGGACTTCTGTTTCCAATAGGCTTCTTGTTCTTGAATGAGAGAGAAATGTTCTTCCTTAAATTCCCTCAATTGCCTAACCAAGCCAGTTGCATCACAATGGCATTCTAACTGTGAATCTAAATGTGCTATTTGAG
>JAMKQA010026565.1:0-10665 GCA_024699735.1 Posidonia australis
CCTACCAAAGGCAAAGAATCTAGTATCCGGGATTTCCTTTCCAGGATGAAGTCGAATCCTGATTTTCGCAAAGTCTAGGAACTTAAACCTGTCAAGGGAGGTATCAACTTCTAAAATATCAACGAATTCGGATACCATATAGGAGAAAAGGTCAATATTCCAGAGGTGATGAGGTATACCCTCCAACCTGATCCAAACTTCCTCTTCTTTCAAGGTGAAAACCGCATTGGAGCTCACGGACCAAGGGACATAGGACGCGGATAACATTTGTAAGGTGGACCCATAAAGATTGAGTGCCTTGTTCCGAGAAGAGCTGGAGGCAAACTTAATCAAAAATTTATCAAGAGAGAAATCTAGGACATCCTCAAAAATGGAGGCAGGCGAGTTCATGCGCAGGTGTTCCTCCAGAGTGAGCTTAGATAGGTGCGGGGTATGGGAGGTAACTATCGCACAGCAGGAAAGATAATGCAGTTGCTCATAAGCAGAAGCAGAAAAGTGAAGGATGCTTGGGGTGTGAGGAGAGAGCCCAACCATCTTTGTTGAAGTAGAGACAGGCTTTACTTCCTGTAGGAATTTACAGATAGCTGCTGAGTGACTAAGAGAGGAACATTTAAAACAAGAGCCTTTGTATTTATTGAATCTTTTAACATGACTACGGAGACCACAAGTGAAACTTCTACCGTGTTTTCTACAGAAACTGACAAGGGACGAGGTCTTCTTTCTTCGGGTGATCACTTCCCAGTGATCAAGAGAGTCTTCAATAACCAAAGATGGTTCCTCTGTTATCACTGGAGCAGGTTTCTTTAGAGCTCTAATCTCGGGAGAGTAACTAGGTGAAAAAGAAGCAAGTGGAGAAAAACGGGAACTAGGCACCCCAGAAGTTGAACCTCCAATATAAGAATAACGTGGTGAAGAAGTAAGACAGGACAGAGTTTCTTTTTCTGACAAAATTATATTGTCAGAGATATGGGAGGCGTTCATGGGAGAAGAGGAAGTGTTTTCGTCTGCCATCATGACCTGCATTAATGCTGTTCGGCGAATCGGAGGTGAGTCTGCCCGATTCAACCTCGTAACCTGGTCAGTACTCGTTCCGGGGCAATCATAATTAACACTAGGGCAATCATAATTAACACTAGTAAGATCCCTCCCTGAGATTGTTATTCTTTAAGCACCAATTAGAGCCGCAAAATAGATTATAAGGCAGTGCGTTAGGCGGGAAAAATGTGGAAAAATTCCATACATTTGGCAAGGCATTAACACATATGTCAGACTCGCATTTATGGTGTTGGGGACTACCTTTATTCGATTCCTCTACTCCGATGAACCGGCGACTTCTGACCGACGAGGGGAAAATCCTAGAAGAGACATCCGGGAAGAAGAGAGGATCTGTTGAGGACAAAGGCTACTAATCCAAAGTAAGTGATTGATTTTCATTCCAGTTAGATCACCGAACCGACACAAATTCCTCAGTCATAGAGCATCTCCGCACCCTTGTGGGAGTGATGACATTAGGGTTTGGACATGAAGCATCATAAAAAGATATAGCAAAGTGATTGTTCACACAACTAGCGAAGTATACATTCAGATCCACAAATAGATGACACCGAGTAAGTGTATTTAACCAACAAAATGATAGCTCCTTGATACGAAAGAAACAATCCACAATCACATCGATTTTAATCTCCGAGGGAAGATGGCATGAAGAACTATCAAAATGTATAACATGCAAAATACCAGATCTAAGTCGAAAGCCCACAGATCGCCCTAAAAGGGACGGAGCCCTCCAGAGAAGTTGAAATCTAAGTGTCGTCGACCATTCGTGGGGAAGATCTGCCTGGGGGGCAGACCAAAGCATGCAATGCTGATGCTAGTGCTGATGAAATATGGCAAAAACAAAGAAAGATAGCGCACTGATCGGGGTCAGTGGCAAGAAAATGATAAGTTGTCAGACTCATCAGCCGGATTGTGAGGTTATCACCCAAAGAGACCGGTTCCGTCAAGCCAATCAAGCCTTGACCACCTGGGCGCCTGATAGTGTGACGATTGTCAATCGAGTAGTTGAGGTTACCAGCCCAAGGAAAAGAAAAGGGCGTGACAAACATAACGTTTGTCAAGCAAAACAACCCCCAGTCCGCCTGGACCAAGAGAAGAAAGAGTTTTCGAGCCCGCAAAAGCTCAAAAAGAAAAGATGACCTTGACCGCCCGGTCAAGATCAACAAGCTGGATCCCACGCCTGCGGAAACCCAGAAAAGAAAAGGATGACCTTGACCGCCGGCCAAGATCAGCAAGCTGGATCCCGCGCCCGCGGGAACCCAGAAAAGAAAGGACCTTGACCGCCCTGTCGGAAGGTCACACAAATGGATTTCCTGCCCCAGGAAATCCGAGAGAGGGGCTATGATCTCGACTATAAAGCCAACAGATCACGCCAAGGGATTTTCTGCCCACGAAAATCCGAAAAGGGGCTACCCAGGCTACAAAGCCAAAGAGATAAGCCCCGGGATTTCCGACCCAAGGAAATCCAAAGAATGGCTAAGACCTTGACTCTCAAGTCAACAGGTCAAGCCACGGGATTTTCTGCCCAAGAAAATCCAAGGAGGGGCTACTCAGATTACAAAGCCAAAGGGAATAGCCACGGTATTTCCGGCTCAAGGAAATCCAAGAAAGCAAAGACCTTGACTGCCCGGTCAAAGTCGACAAGTTGGACTCTGCGCCCGTGAAAGTCCAAAAGGAGGCACATGACATTGACCGCCTGGTGAAAGTCAAAGCAGGATTCCGCGCCCACGGAGATCCAAAGGGAAAGCGACATTGACCGCCTGGTCAAAGTCGGAGCGGGATTCTGCGCCCGCGGAAATCCAAGGGGCAAATCGAAATTGACCGCCCGGTCAAAGTCAGAGCAGGATTCCGCACCCGCGGAAATCCAAAGGGCAGAGCGACATCGACCGCCCGGTCAACGTCAGAGTAGGATTCCGCGCCTGCAGAAATCCAAAGGGGGAGGCGACATTGACCGCCCGGTCTAAGTCAGAGCAGGATTTCGCACCCGCGGAAATCCAAAGGGCAAAGCGACATTGACCGCCCGGTCAAAGTCAGAGCAGGATTCTGCGCCCGCGGAAATCGAAAGGGCAAAGCGACATTGACCGCCTGGTCTAAGTCAGAGCAAAATTCCGTGCCTGCAGAAATCCAAAGGGCAAAGCGACATTGACCCTCCGGTCAAAGTCAAAGCAGGATTCCGTGCCCGCGGAAATCCAATGGACAAAGCGACATTGACCGCTCGGTCAAAGTCAAAGCAGGATTCTGCGCCCGCGGAAATCCAAAGACACGGTAGATGGGTCTCTTCCAGTCAGAAAGAGAACTAGAAAAAGCAAATCGAAGATCCATGGATTATCCCCCATGAAGGAAAGGATAAGATACCCCGAAGGGTAAAACAGGCAAGATGTTGGCTGCTGGCGCCGCAATGCTGAAGTTGACAGTCAAGGAGTATGCTCAATCTCTCTCTGACAGAAATATGCTGGAAACTCTGGCCTGATACGGCATAAGAGGGCTTATTTGCAATTTTCCAAAGGCTGGGGCTTTATTGTAAATTTTCCACTTGCTGCAATTTAACTGCTGAATTACTGCTATGCTGTAAGGCTTGATAATTTATGGTACCTGCCTGCTTCATGCAAATCTCACACGACCTTTGTGGACTGAATTGCAAATTTGCAAAATATAGGGGGTTTTCTGCAAATTATCCCACCAGGTGCAATTTGTATATCATGTGATTGATGTAACATACTCTGCTCTTGAAATGCAATTTGTGATGTTCTAGGGGCTGAAACACAATTTTTACAGCAATTGGCATTTTGGACCCTAAAATATTAAATCATTCATGCGGGCCCCACTAGATAACTACCATAACTGCCCAGGAGTATTCTGCAGTTTGTTTTTTGCTGTACAATGAGCATTTTGCATTTTGCTTGGCTCCATTTCCCAAGGCACATGTTGATTTCTTTCTTTTTTAAAATGAAATCCTTTCAAGGATGCCCTTTCATCTTCTTCTCCATACGAAACCCATTTCTTCTCTTCCCCATAACCCATTTCCGTCCTCCCCATTCTTCTCCCCATCTTCCTCTCTCGACAGCGGCGCACAAAAGGTGCGTCGGCTTGGTGCGGGGAGGCAGCGACGGGCTCGAGACGCGGCGGTTGTGCTCGGGACGCGGCGGCTGTAGGCGGGACACAACGACAAGCTGTAGGCTGGAGTGCTCCTTGCGGCGGCGCAGATGGCAGTGGTGCGGCGCAACTCCGATGGGATGGATCAAACCCTCCACGAATGGCTGGATAGGGGATCGCCGGCGGAGGTAAACCCGACATTCTCCCCCTCATTGCTTGCTTTTTCTTTTTGGGCGGTCGGTGGATGGGTTCCGGCGAGCTCGAAGCGGCTGGCTTACTCCGCGTGGACTGTGGCTGCGGACTGCGGGATGCGGCTGGCAGTCGTGGCGGCGGCGCGATGACTGGAGGTTCCCGTGGGCTTGGAACGGCAGGCCCGCTCCGTGCGGGTTGCAGCGGCATGTCCGATGGCTGCCGGTAGTGCTTCGACAATGTGGTGACGGCCTGCGGCTGCTGTAGAGTTGGCCGTGAGGCTTGGGCTCCGGTGGACTGCTCCGACAGTGGGGCTGCTGGATTAGGAATGCAGGTATGCCAAGGGAAGGCGGGCTGCTGGCGGTGCAGACTGGCTGTCGCTCCGACGGTGGGGGGCTGGTGAACGGGCCGTGAAGGCTCACTGCCACTGCTGTGCTTTTACATTTCTGACCTTATATTTCTCTGATTTTATTGTTGATTGCTCTGTATTGGAATTGCTTGATAATTTTCATAACCAGCAAATATTGATATGCCATTGCTTTCATAAAAATGCCCAACATTTTGCTATAGTGCCTATGAATGGAAATGCCATCTTTGCTTTGGACATTTTCTGCACTTAGCCTGTCTGCCATTGCCGTTTAATCTTCTTTTTTGCAGGACGACACAGTTTCTGAAAAGGGGACTTCGCTGTCCTCCCGGGATGCGCCTTCTAGCTCCCGTCCCAGACGACGGGGCAGCTCTTTGAGATCTCGAGCTTCTCGCAGCTCGACTCCTGCTATTCCTTTGGAGGTAAGCTCGAAACTGATGGAAAAGTGCATGTCCGTCAAATGTTTTGTTGATAAACATGTTTCTAGGAATCTGGCAACTTCGAGGGGCGACTTCTGAGCGACCACCACATTTGCGACAGCCCTGAGTTCGGGGTAAGTTTCCTGTTCTTGTGCCGCATTTTGCTTTGATATAACCTGCTCTTATACTGATCTTTGATTTTCTGCATTCTAGGAAGGGGACGCGAACCGGATCATGCGGTGCCACTGGGGCCCGATGCTGGATCATTTCCATCGCCTACCAGGATTTCTACAGGATTTCCTCTACCATCGGTCGCCATTTGGGGGTTTATTGCGCAAGCCCATTATCCATGGACACTACAACTTCTTTCGGACTTTGGTGGAGAGATGGAGGTTCGAGACGCACACCTTCCACTTTCCTTTTGGTGAGCTGACCGTCCTGCCGGATCAGTGGGCACTTCTGACAGGTCTTCCCTTTGGTGACGAGCCGATTATTGGTGAGACCACACATGGTTTTCACATGGCGTCGGTATTCTTGGGTCGTATTCCTCCTAGGCCTCCGAGGGGAAAACATATGCTTACAGTTGGCTGGTTAAGGGAATGGGACAAGTTTGGCCTAACCCTGAGCCTGGGAGCGAGGAGGCTGACTTCGTACTGAGGTACTTCCTGTTGGAGCTATTTGCCCAGATGTTCTGTGATTCCTCGGCTTATTGCATCCACGCCGACTGGATTCCATATCTATCCAACCTGGATCATTTGGATCATTATGACTGGGCTGGTGCTAGTGATGCCTGGTTGATTAATGGGCTGGACAATGTAGTCAAGCTGGGGCGTCGCTCTTATGTGGGACTATATCCCTTGCTGATTGTGAGTATTAATTTCCTTTGCAAAAACTGCCTTTCTTTTTCTGCTTGATATTCTGACTCCTGTTTTCTTTTGCAGTACTGGATCATGGAGCATGTTACTAGAGGACACGCCTTTGGTCATCTGCGAGACGAGCTCCTGCCCCTTCCCCGCTAGTGGGTCGAGCCTGACCACCGGGCTACTGCGGGGGTATATAGTTACGAGTCCTACCGGTATCTGCTGGACCTGGTAGAGCTGGAGGATGTAAGTTTTGCTGCCCTTACTTTCAGTTTGTATGCCTGTATTGCATTCTCTGTTATAATTTCCTACTTTCATTAACAGGTTCACCTGCGCCCTTTTGCTCGCTATGACGGCTATAACTGGGCTCTCCTGAACTTTGGCCGCATTCTCAGGGACAAGCAGGTAAAGTTTACTACATGAAGAAGTCAGTTTACTATCTCCCTGGGCGTGTGCGACATCAGTTTACCACTGAATTCTGCATTCCTGCTCCGCCTCCTACCAACATGGACCGTCCTGCTACGACCCGCTCGGTTGTTAGAAGCCAGCACGCTGCTGCCATTATTTCCCGGGATAGGCACATCCTCCGGGAGGTCAACTACACCGACTACTTGGCTTGGTACCGGCGTGTGGGAAAGCCGTATCTATTTGAGGAAGCAATGCGGGACAGCCAGCGCGGGATGTGGTATGCATCCGACTGGGCCAAGGTATAAATCCACTGCTGCTGCTTCATATTGATGTCTATGTGAACTGTCTGAACTTGACTTATGTGACAATTCACAGGGCTTCGAGGAGCAGTTCGGCGCCTTCTATGCCGACGTCCGTCGAAAGCGGGTAAGTGCTTCATCTTGTAGCTGCCATAAAGAACATGCCTGACACATCTATTGTCTTGCAGGAACTGCGTTGGCGCAACATCATTCGGGTATGCCTTTTCCCTGCTGCCTTCATTTCTATTATATAACTGCTGAAACTAATGCCAATTTGATTTTCCATGCAGCAAGACTTTCCTGCTCAAAATGTGAACGTGGCCACCAGCAGGGAATTTATCATTGAGGTATCTGAGGAGGACTGTTCTGACACTGAAGTCACCCAGAGGGTCCGGGATTCCGTTCCTCGCTCCCAAGCTGCTATGGCTGCCCAGCGGTCTCGTCGACTTGCTCGAAACAGCGCTCGAGAGTTGGCGGAGTACTTCCAAAAAGCTGCCAATGATGAAGACTCCGATGAAGAATAGCTATTCATAATTGCTTGTAGTTTCCATGAACTAGCTCATTGTAAACATTTGCAAATCTATGGAAAAAGTATTTGATGCTGCTATGTACCCTTTGGGGTTGTGTATGCCCAAATATATGCTGTTTTCATGCAGGTTCAAATAATATGGCGCCGATTTGGCGGGGTTGAAGTTACAAAGGAAGTGATGCTGAAATTTCCTCATTCACAGGCGCCACCTTGGTGCGCCTACAAGGTGCGCCGACATGGTGCGCCTACAAGGTGCGCCTCTAAAAAAACAGCAGTTTTTGTTTCCTTTCCAGAAACGAATCCCTTTTGATCCTCTATATATTCTCGTTTTCTACGAGAAATTCCGCCGCCTCTTCTGAAGAAAAACGCAGTAGATCTTCCTGTCCTTCAATCTTGCAGCCTTCTTCGAGCACGGGCATATATCACGTGATCATGGTACGTCATATCACCTCCATTTCACTGCTGCAAACTGATTTTCTGTTCTTTCTTGCCCTTATAGCAAATTCCCTTGAATATATGTTGGATCATGCTTCTGCTTCTGTTTTCTGCTGGTTTTTGCATGACCTTATACAATATGACATGTTTTTTTCTTGCTTTTTTGCATCTTTCTAACATGCTGTAGACTAAAACTACGCATGTTGGAATGCATATTATGAAACTCGGCCATTTGCAATTATCTCTTGCTTTTTGTTGTGGCTTTTGTGTTTTGGCAGATTCTATATTGCCACTAGATTTTATTTTACTGTTGATCATTATTATTTTTAAAAACAGATTTTGCAGATATATCCTGTCCTGCGGATTTTCCTCCTTGTTATGGCAGATTTTCTTTGTATTCTGCCTTCCTTGAACAACATTTCACGTGCCTTTGCATCTAATTTCTTGCATGTACTATCTGGCAGCATTTTTCTTCATGATTGATTATTTTTCACTTCAACCACAAACTCCTGAAATTATTTGTATCTGCAGGGCTGTCCCACCATGGAAACCCCAAAATATTGCTCGGAGGCCCTACGCGGCTGGATCAACGCTCTGACGTCTGAGGACCGAGAAAAACTGAAAACCTGGGGCATATCCTCCTCTCTCCTCAGCGTCTTCAAAGTGGAAGTCAACTGGCATCTGCTATGTGCTGTTGCCCGCTTCTGGAAGCCTGCTTTACATGTGTTTCGTTTTGGGCAGGTGGAACTGACTATCACCCTGGAGGAGGTCAAGCGTATCTGTGGCTTGATACAATTTTTGCCTCCACCTGTATTTTTATGCCATGCCAGTTATGTTCATGTTGTGAGCCGCTTCACGGGCTATTCCTTGGAAGACTGCGAGAAAAGCATTATCTGCCACGATAGGCCCACACCCATGATCCGCTTTGACTTCTTTAATAGCATCATCGGTGCCCGCTCCTCCAATCCTCTATGGCTCCACTGCTTCGTTTTGCGCTTCCTTGGGGAGCTGATTTTCAGCCATGGCCGGACAACTGTGGCCAATGAGGTGGCTGAGATTGCCTGGGCAATAACCGTTTATCAAATTGATCTGGCCCCCGTTATCCTTGCTGAGACCTATATCGGTCTGGACCGGGCCCTGAAGCGCTCCCGCCACTTCTACGGATGTGGCGCTCTGGTGCAGGTGAACATCCTTTTTGCATTTCAAATTATTTTGCCGGGCTTGCTAACCATGACCTCCTTTTTGTCAGGTGTGGTATGCCGTTCATATGGGAATGATGATCATGCGTCCTCGGCCTTGTGTTTTTGAAGCTTATAGCCGCACCCACCATTCGAGGACACTTCCAGGAGTCCCAGAATTATGCGACAAATTGCAGAATCTCACAGTAGACGCGGTAACTTGGTGCATTCTAGCACCAGCATCACGAACTTTCACAACGTTCTTCAACACTATAGACATGCGGCTCGTGGTCCGGCCTGGCTTTTCTGGTGGTGTGGAGTATCATCCGATCAGGGTCATCCGTCAATTCGACTTTCGCCAGGACTCCTTCGACCAAAGCCCCTGCCCTGATCGCTACAAGGAATATGCTGCGGGTTTTACTGCAACCACTACTGAGCTGGCTCGAAGAATGTGTGAGGGTGTCAGGTCTTCCACTCTTGCTCTTACTGCTGGTTTTGGCTGCACAGTTGAGTACGAGACAGAGATTCGAGAGTCATGGCCCCTGAACGAGATTCCGCCTAGTGGCACCAACTTTACAGGGGCTAGTAGTTCAAAGAGGCCCCGCCGAGATTAGATGATGATTGTACTGCTTAATAAGATTGCTGGCACTTGATGCTATTTGCTTTATTTGTCCAGAACCGCTATAATAATTTGTGTGCCCCTGATTACATGCTTTCCGCTTTAAGAAGTAATTATCATGACCCCTTCCTGAAATGTTTGCCGTGCCATGACCAAGAAGGCAGCTGACATGCCCCTGGTCGAAATGCGTGCAAAATGTTTTATAAAATGATTGCAAATATGTTGGACTAACATGTCCCTCAGCTGGATGTTATCTGACCAATAAGGTAGCTGACATGCCCCTGGTCAAAAATGCGTGCAAAATGTTTGAAAATGTGCCCTAGCTAAATGCTGATACGACTCATAAGGCAACTGATATGCCCCTGGTCGAAATGCGAAAACGAAATAAATAATGCCGTGCATATGCAAAGAGATGGCGGGTTAATGCATTGATGCCCTCAACGCTGGGGGAGCCCGTTCTGTCTGCGATAGGAGGTGACACTGTCCTCGACTCTCGTGATACTAGCCTAAGTGCTTAGTGTAGACACCTCGATTTTGAGGTAACCCGGAGATGAGTATCCTTATGTTGCTTTGGATGTGACTAGCCCTTAAATGAAGCCCTAAACCTATTAGCAAGCCAGAGTCTAGAATTCTGTGAGCTGAGTTGGCGCACCAACCAGGCGCACCTCATAGGCGCACCTTGTAGGCGCACCTTCCAGGCGCACATCACTGGCTCACCAAGTAGGCACACATCACTGGCTCACCAAGCAGGCGCCTAGCCATTTTCAGGCTGCGGCTGTGGACCTTCCACCTTCCACCTTCCGGGCTATTACTCTTGCAAACGAATGTGCCAACGAATATTCAAGGCTTTTCGTTTGCAAGTCCCTTTGTTTCTCATGAGTAACCTATCCTTGGGTCCCTATAAAAGGACCCCCATAGCAGCCATTCCAAGACACCTTTTTGGGAGAGAATTCAGGTGCTGAAATCTGAGAAACAGATCTGCACTGAGCAAGCTTTTTGCAAGAGTTCCTCCTTCCACCCAACAACCAATATTTGTGTTCTGGAGCTCTTCCTTGCATCCTTGAGCACCCTTGAACACCCTTGGTCCTTCCAAAGCAACAAGGATCATCTTATTTCTGGTATTTCAAGAAGGAAACATCATAAGAGGTAGGCTTTCTACCACCTCCTTTTCTTTTGAATGCCATTCTTAAAATGTGATAGAACATGCTTTAAAATT
>JAMKQA010026569.1:0-10266 GCA_024699735.1 Posidonia australis
TCTGGCTCGCATTCATCTTGCTTATCCTTAGACATGAATCATGCATGCATCCTTGCATCGATTTTTTTGCCTTTTTTGTGTGTTTTTTGGTTTTCCTCATCTTTCCATTAAAAGACTAGGTGGCGACTCCTTTCTTTTTCCTTTCTTTTCTTTTCCTTGCGCATTTCGGCAGTCGAGGCATGGCTGTGATCCGCCTTCTCCCTTGTGGGTCGGCATGGTCACAGCAGGCATCATGGATCCGAACCGCAGTTCCAACGCAGTATTAGCGTCATCAGCCTGGATTTGCCCAGAGGGTTTGTGTCCAGATTACAGCCAGCCAGAGCAGTAGAGCAGAGAGCAGGTAGAGCATTCAGTAGCTCAGGTTTCGGTCCAAGAGACAGGTTCAGATGATGATACCGGGGATCTGAATTTGCTATTTCAGGAGCAGCTAGACCTGCTTGAAGAGGATATGGCAGAACATAACCGCAGAAGGAAGGGTAAAGCAGTTGCCATCGCAACACCAGCAGATTTACCAGTACCACCCCCGGACCAGGCTTCAATCATGGTCCTGCAAGAAAAGATAAGAGGCATACTAGACTAGTGGAGTCAATCTCCTATCAGCCGGGAGGTGGGTTTAGTTGGTATTGGCAGCATAGGCCTCACCTCGAGGGTGAGGATTAGAATGAAGCAAGCACGAGTGGGACAGATGGCGGCCCCTCCGAGCAGCAGCAGAGCAGCCACCAACAAACAAGGTTTTGTACAGTCAGCAGAAATCAGAATAGAAAGGCATCAGCATCAGAGGCAGAAACATTTAGCGCCTCAGGTTGTACAGACGGGGAAGCACGAGCAGCATTGTAATGTCGGCACAAGAATACAAAGGTCACTGTGACAGTCCTCAAACGCCATCAGGGCGCAGAATCAGAGGAAGTCTTTTCAGTAGACATCACTGACCCGGCATTTGAAAAAGAAGCCCTATCAGGGGGAGCAGTCATTCTAGAGGGCATGGACCATGCGGAGCAATCAGAGCCCGTCAACGCCTCCTATCTAAAGAAGTACTATCATTGACTCTCAGCTGATCCCAATGCCTTGCACCGTGAGTCATGCATTATTGCACAACATAAATAATTCTTTGCATTCTTTTCTTTTTCTTTCTGTACAGCATTATCATTGCCCAATGAGGAAAATTGGGAGCCTGCCTGCAAGATGTGTCAAGTCCTCCTCATGTGCCACTACCCTAAGAGCTTAGGATGTGAGGAAGAGATTTCAGAGGAGTGGGCTAAGTGTGCAAATTCCCATGGGACCTATATCACGTGAGGGAGTTAAAATGTTAGGTCTAGAAAGAGAGTGAGCAGCAAAAAACACACAAGACTTAGGAGCAAAAAAGAAAAAAGGAGACAGAAGTAGCAGACAGAAGCTGAGCTCCACCGAGAGAGGCATGTAAACAACCTTACACCTACCTTTTAGCTTGGAGAGGAGTAGAAGCACGCACTTACTATGCCTATTTGATCAAAGGGACTAGCCATCCCTTCAACACAACAGAAGTAGCAGCCACCCTCCTCAGCATAAGTGTTTATTACCTTCAAACAGGAGTAAGGTCTTTTGGTATGCCTATGAGGGAGAAAAGAAAAAGGAATCCTCAAAAAAAGTAGGTATAGGAACCTAAGCATTTGGCATGAAGCCCATAAATCTGAAGGAGAGCCACAAATAACCTAAGTGCCTAGGTTAGTATCACATAAGTCGAGGACAGCGTCACCTCCTATCGCAGGCAAAACAAGCTTCCTCGGCGCTCAGGGCACCAATGTATCAATTCGCCATTTCTTTGCATTTGCACAGCATTATTTATTTTGTAAATCAATTTTTCGCATTTCGACCAGGGGCATGTCAGCTGCCTTATGAGTCGTGTTAACATTTAGTTAAGGTGCATTTTTTAAGCATAGTTACAAGGCATCTTTTTCGCATTTCGACCAGGGGCATGTTAGCTGCCTTATGAGTCGTATAAGCACTTTAGCTAAGACACATTTTTTAGTCAAAGCATAGATTGCATTCACTTTGCAAGGAATTTTTGCTCATATCTCAACCAAGGACATGTCAGCTACCTTATGGGTCGTGGTCTGAGCAAGCAAGCATTTTGCTAGGGGTATGGTGGTCACTTCTTTTAAGTGGAGGAATTTGAAATCAAAAACATATTGATCCTGGTTAGCAGATATGAACTTGCAAGATTCAGTAAACAATGCAAAGCAATATCAATGTTATTATGTCCTATCAGGAGTACAAACATCTAATCAATTCGAGGCCTCTTTGAACTACTAGCCTCCATGCTATCGCTGCCACTAGGCGGATCCTCGGTCAGGGGCCACGTCTCTATCATCTCCGCCTCATACCTAGCTGTGCAGCCTAAGCCTTTGAAGAAGGCAAGAATAGAAGACTTGATGCCAGCACTCATCAGTCGAGCCAACTCAGTAGTGGACGCGAAGGAGACCGCTACATACTTTTTCAATCCATCTGGGTAGGGGCTTTGCTCTATGGAATCCTGGCAGAAGCTGAACTGGCGAAGAACCCAGACGGGATGGTACTCCACACCTCCAGAAAATCCAAGGAGGACCACGAGTCGCATGTTCGTGGTGTTGAAGAAGGCAGTGAAGTTCTGTGATGCAGAAGATATGATGCGCCACGTCACAGAATCTGCATTGAGATTTCGCTACTTGTCACACAATTCAAGCACCCCCGGGAGTGACCTCGAATGATGGGTGCGGCTGTAGGCCTCAAAGACGCAAGGCCGAGGACGCAGAATTTTCACCCCCATGTGAGCAGCAAACCAGACCTGGCAAAAAGGAGCTATGGTTAATTAAAGCACAGCAAAATATTAAATATGGTCAGATGATCTGCTTACCTGCACCAGGACACCACATCCATAGAAGTGGTGAGATCGTCTCGATGCCCGGTCCAAGCCTACAAAAGTTTCAGCAAGCAGAATCGGAGCCAGGTCGGTTTGATGAACCACCACTGCCCAGGCTATCTCGGCCACCTTAATAGCAACAGTTGTCCAACCGTGGCTGAAAATCAGCTCCTTGTGGAAGCGCAGCACAAAGCAGAACAGCCACAAAGGGTTCGAAGAGTGGGCACCAATGATGCTGTCGAAGTAATCTAGGCATATCAAGGGTGTAGGACCATCCTGGCAGACAATGCTTTTCTCACATTCTACATTGGCAACGCCCGTGAGGCGGCTCACGACGTGGACATAGCTGTCGTGGCAGAAAAATACAGAGGGAGACAGAAATGGCGACAAGCTGCAGATGCGCCTGACCTCCTACAATGTGATGGTCATTTCCACCTGCCTGAAGCGAAACACGTGCAAGGTTGGCTTCCAGAAACGGGCCATGGCACATAGCAGATGCCAATTAACCTCTACCTTGGCAATGCTGAGGAGTGAGGATGATATGCCCCAAGTCTTCAGTTGTTCTCGGTCAGTAGGCATCAATGCGTCAATCCAGCCGCGCAAAGCATCCGAGTAGAACTTCGAGGTCTCCATGGTTGGATAACTCTGTAAGCATCAACCATGGCAGTAAAAGATGTAGAAAAAGATCAGTGGCATATTGTATGCGAAAATCAAGTGTAAAGGCATATGAAAGCCCTGTTCATAAGAGACAGAGTAGCATAGAAATGCAAAAGCCAGCAGCAAATACAATACAGAAAAATTTGCTGAGGAAAAATCTGCCATACTGGTACAGTATAGAAAAAAAACTGCAAGGAAAAGCTGGCGGCAATATAGAAGCAAGGCAAAGGAAATTTGCTGTAAAAGATAAAGAAAATCCGCAGAATAGCATATATGCAGAGATAATATAATGCAGAATCTACAAAAAGCTAGCCAAGCTAACAGAAATAGTATGATAAAATCCGGCAGAATGTTTGCTATGCAAAGAGATCATGCAAAGACGTCTACTATAAAAGACAGGAATGAGCAAAATCTGCATGAAGCAAGGCAACAGAAATGATAGTAAACCATACCATGATGCGTCTGTGCTTAGCGAAACGGAGTTGCAGGATCAAAATCGAGGTCTGCTGTGTTTTTCTTCACGAGAGGCGACGGCGTTTCTCGTAAAAAATGAGATTTTTATAGGGAAGCAGAAGGGATTTGTATCAGGAAAGGAAACAAAACTCGCCATTTCTGGGGACGCACCTACATGGCGCAGGAAGCTACCACACCTAGGCGGCGCACATAAGTGGCACCTAGAAAAATAGAAATTCAGCAGCGTCAGTTCAGATTGTCTACCTCGCCAAAATCGGTGCCATTTGCATAATCTCAGCATGGAGTACCTGTTTGCATACAACCTGCACTTACAAAAACCCCGAAGGGCACATCGCAAAATCAGGGGATATCTTATACATTTTCAAAAATGTAACAAAATGTTGTACAGTGTTTTTATAGAATCTTCAGCAAAATACAGCAAAAAAAAATTACTCCTCTGAGTCTTCCTCATCAGACGTCGCCTTTTGGAAGTACTCAACCAAGGTCCTGTTGCCCTCTTGAGCGAGTCAGCATGACCACTGAGCAGCAGCGGCAGCCTCAGAACGAGGAGCAGAGTTGAGAACCGCCTGGGTGACCTCGGTGTCTGAACAGTCCTCCTCAGGCGCCTCCATGGTGAAGTCCCCGCTGGTGTCTACATTCACCCTCTTGGCAGGGAAGTCTTGCTGTAAAAGCAAATATGTGTTAGAAATGAGATTTTTAAATATAGCAGCAACAGTGCCAGAAGAGAAGCATACCCGGACAATGTTGCGCCAGCGTAGTTCCTGCAGAATGGCAGAAGTATTAGATATGTTCAATATGGCAGTTTGCAAAATGAAAATCTTACTCGCTTTCGGCGGATGTCAGCATAGAAGGCTCCAAATTGCTCCTAGAAGCCCTGTGCATTAATGCAAATGTCAGGTTATCATAACCTATGCAAAAGCAAGGAAAAGCAGAAATGGAAATCATGTACCTGAGCCCAGCTGGACGCATACCACATCCCACGCTGGCTATCTCGCACGGCCTCCTCGAACAGGTACAGCTTCCCTACACATCGGTACCAAGCAAGGTAGTCTGTATAGTTGACTTTTCGAAGGACGTGCCTATCCTGAGAAGCCACGGCAACTGCATGCCGGCGCCTAGCAGCCGAGCGAGTCGTGGCCGGGAGGTCCATGTCAGCAGGAGGAGGGGCAGGAATGCAGAATGCATTAGACAACTGATGCCGCACACGCCCTGGGAGGTAGAGGGCCGACTTCTTCATACAGTAGAATCTCACCTGTTTGTCCCTCAGAACGTGGCCAGAGTTCAAGGGAATCCAGTCAAAGCCATCATATCGAGCGAATGGGCGTAGGTGAACCTGTTACAAAAACAAAAATTGTAAGCAAGCAAGCTACAACAAAGAGCATGCAACATGCAAAGTTAAAAGGCAGAAGGAGACTTACATCCTCGAGTTCCACCAGGTCCAACAGATACCGATAGGACTCATAGCTGAACACCCCAGCAGCAGCCCGGTGGTCAGGCTCGACCCACTAGCAGGGAAGGGGCAGGAGCTCGTCCCGCAGCCGACTAAAGCAATGCCCCTTGGTGATGTGCTCCATAATCCAGTACTGTAAATGCACAAGTCAATATTTCAAATATAAAAGTTTGTTTTGCAAAGTAACAAAAGCAAATACTTACAGTCAGTAGAGGGTACAGCCCCACATAAGAGCGATGCCCGAGCTTCACCACATTGTCGAGGCCACAAACCAGCCAAGTGTAGCTAGCACCAGCCCAGTCGTAGTGATCCAGGTGCTCCAGTTTGGTCAGATACGCAATCCAGTCAGCATGGATACAATAGGCCGACGAATCGTAGAAGATCAAGGCCAGCAGCTCCAGCAGAAAATGCCTCAGTACAAAAACTACTTCCTCACTGCCAGGCTCGGGGTTGGGCCAGAACTTGTCCCACTCCCTTAACCACCCTACTGTGATCATATGCTTCCCCCTAGGTGGTTTAGGAGGGACACGGCCAAGATGTGCAGGCGCAAGGTGGAAGCTGTGGATGGTCTCGCCAATGATGGGCTCGTCACCGAAAGGTAGGCCCGTTAGCAGAGCCCACTGATCGGGGAAAACAGTCAGCTCACCAAAGGGAAAGTGGAAGGAGTGTGTCTCAAACCTCCACCTTTCTACCATGGCCCGGAAGAAGTTGTAGTGGCCGTGGATGATGGGAAGGCGCAGCAAACCACCAAATGGAGACTAGTGATGGAGAAAGTCCTGCAGAAACTCCGACAGACGGTGGAAATGCTCGAGCATCCGACCCCAATGGCACCGCATGATCCGGTTTGCATCCCCCTCCTGAAACATCAAGCACATATTTTGAGCCAGGTCAGAAGCAAACAGCACAAAAGTAGAAAGCAGAAAGCAATTTAGAGCATCAAAGCAAAGAAATTACCTGAAACTCGGGGCTCTCGTAGATATGATGGTCGCTCAACAGCCGCCCCTCGAACTTTCCGGATTCCTGAAAATGCAAATGTCAGAAAATACCGGATTTAAATACTCTTCTATGCAGTTCGAGTTTACCTCAGCAGGGATAGCAAGCGTCGAGCTACTGGAGTCCCGCGACCTCTGCCTCCTCGCCTCGGGAACTGAATCATCCTGCAGGGAAAAAAGTCAAACAGCAGCAACAAGCGCGATAAAACGCAAAGCGTCGAAATCGGATGTGGCATTGCAGTCATTGGCAAAATGGCAAAATATCGGGCATTTTTTAATAAAGGCAATAGAATATCAGTGTTTGATGGTGAATTTGCAAAAATGAAAGCTAACAAGAAGGGAAATATCAAGCAATTTTGATGCAGAACAGCAGACAGTAAAATCAGAAATTAAAAGCAAGCAATGGCAATATTCGCCCCAAACCAGTGAGCCTTCACGGCCAACTCATCATCCCCACTATCGAAGCAGTCCGCCGGAGCACCGCCGGCAGCCAGTCAACGCCACCAGTAGCCCGCCTTCCCTTGGCATACATGCATTCCCAATCCATCAGCCCCCACTATCGGAGTAGTCCGCCGGAGCCCAACTGCCACGGCTAGCCATCGCACTCGTAGCTCGAGAGCCACCAGCCCACGGGAGCCCCAGCCGCTGTTGTCCGCCGCCACAGCTACAGCTCGAGGCTGCCAGTTTGCCACCGCAACCCACGCGGAAGGGGCCTACCACTCCAGGTCCATCAGGGACCTCCAACCGCCGACCACCCGCAACGAAGAGCAGGGCATACAAGCAAAAAATAGGGGAAGAGGAATTAGAACTTACCCTCGCCGGAGAGTCGCAGTCCAGCTAATCCTGGAGAGTCTGATCCATGCCACCGCCGCCTGTCGCCGCTACACCCCGCACCACGCCGACGCGCCTCACGCGCGCACCAGCCACGAGCACTCCCTCAACGCACCCCACGCGCGGCGCTGCAAGGGAAGGGAGGAGGAAGATACAACCCTTTCGCGTGAAGAGAGAAGAAGATGAAGAAGAGGAAGAGGCGCGGGTTATGTTTTGGTTGGAAATAAAATTTTTCCTTCGTAAAAGGCTTGTACATGATGCCTTTGGAAAAAAATAAGATGCATCAATGAGACCAAGCAGCATGCAACTCTTTGCACTGCCAGGCAGTTCTAAGCAGCAAGGAGGAAATTCTTGGCAGTTATGGCAGTTAGCCAGTGGGGCCCGCACGAGAACTAAGCCAAAGTGCAAAACGCAAAATGACCATGACAATTGCAATCCAGCCCTTATCGTCTCACAGCAAACATCAAGTGCAGAATATGCAGTGTCCAGCACATGGCCCACAAAATGCACCATGTGGGGTAATTTACAGAGAACCCCCTACATTTTGAAAAAAATTGCAAATCAGTCCCGGAAGGGCGCAGAAAGTTTGTTTCAGAGCAGACATTTGCCAATATACAGTAGAATATCAAATGCCACCACACAGTCGTAGTACAACAATCAAAGGCAGTTTGGTTGTGTAATTTGCAGTAAAGCCCAAAAATTAGGGATATTTGCACATAAGTCCTCGCCTTCTGCAAGCAATTTGAGGAATAACAGAAAACTAGAAATCCAAGCATGCATCTCGACAGGAGTGCCAGCCTCCACACCGCAACGCCGGCAATCAGCTTATTGCAGATCCTTCCAGGGGAATAATCCTGGAGTTATCACTTTGTTTTCCGGGATCTCATCCAGAGCGGATAAGACCCATCTGCCCCTTTGGATTTCCGCGGGCGTGGAATCCAGCATGCTTGACTTTGACTGGGCGGTCACTGTCGTTTGCCCCTTTGGGTTTACACGGGCGCGGAATCCAGTTTGCTTGACTTTGACCAGGCGGTCACTGTCGTTTGCCCCTTTGGATTTCTGTAGGCGAGGAATCCAGCTTGCTTGACTTTGACCGGGCTGACATTGTCCTTTGCCCCCTTGGATTTCCACGGGCTCGGAATCCAGCTTGCTTGACTTTGACCAGGCGGTCATTGTCCTTTGCCCCTTTGGATTTCAGGGGCGCGGAATCCAGTTCGCTTGACTTTGACCAGGCGGTCGTTGTCCTTTGCCCCTTTGGATTTTCGCGGGCGCGGAATCCAGCTTGCTTGACTTTGACCGGGCGGTCGTTGTCGTTTGCCCCTTTGGATTTCCGTGGGTGCGGAATCCAACTTGCTTGACTTTGACCGGGTGGTCATTGTCCATTGCCCCTTTGGATTTTCGCTGGCGCGGAATCCAGTTTTCTTGACTTTGACCAGGCGATCATTGTCCTTTGCCCCTTTGGATTTCCACAGCCGCGGAATCCAGTTTGCTTGACTTTGACCGAGCGGTCAATGTCGTTTGCCCCTTTGTATTTCCGCAGGTGTGAAATCCAGCTTGCTTGATCTTGACCGGGCGATCAGGGTCCTTTGCCCTTTGGATTTCCGCGGGCGTGGAATCCAGCTTGCTGATCTTGACTGGGCGGTCAGGGTCGTGTGCCCTCTTTTGGATTTTCGTGGGCACGAAATCCAGCTTCTTGGCTTTGACCGGGCGGTCAAATGTCGTTTGCCTTTCCTAGGCTTTCCTTGGCTTTAACCGGGCAGTTAAAATCCTTGGTTTCTCGGATTTCCTTGGGCAGGAAATCCCGTGGCTCGACCTTTTGACCCGATGGTCAAGGTCCTAGCCCCTTTCTCGGATTTCCTTGGGCAGGAAATCCCATGGCTCGACCTTTTGACCAGATGGTCAAGGTCCTAGCCCCTTTGTCGGATTTCCTAGGGCAGGAAATCCCACGGCTCGACCTTTTGACCAGATGGTCAAGGTCCTAGCCCTTTCCTCGGTTTTCCCCGGGTAGGAAATCCAATTGTTCGACCCTCTGATCGGGCTGTCAACGTCCTCTTTTTCTAGATTTTCGCGGGCGCGGAATCTAGTTGTTTGACCTCTGACCGGGTGGTCAAGGTCCTTTCTTTCTTTTCTCTCCTAGATTTCCGCAGGCGCAGAATCTAGTTGTGGACCTGCTGACCGGGCAGTCAGGGTCCTTTTGTTTTTCCCTTTTGAGTTTTCACGGGCGTGAAATCTCTTTGTTCGCCTTTGGTCCGTGCGAACCAGGGCCCTGCTTCGCTAAGCAAATTTTCTATTTGTCATGCCCCCCTTTCCTTTTTCTTGGGCTGGTATCCCCAACTACTCGGTTGACAACCGTCACGCTGTCAGGCGGCCGGGTTGGCAAGGCTTAATTAGCTTGTCATATCCCGTCTCTTTCGATGATAACCTCATAATCCGGTTGATGGGTCCGACAACTTATCATTTTTCTTGCCAGCCTTCTCTGCTTTGGGTTTTTCAGCATTAGCATTGATTTTGCATCAACTTCCGCATCGGCTCTTGCATTGGCATTTTGCATTAGCATCACATCCCAGCATTTAGACCAGTAGGTGCATGCATTTGCATTTACATTTGGCAACAAGTCATGACTTTCGGTGCATCTGCCGGATAAGTGACTTATCGCCTACAGCAAACACCATCCTTCTATAACCTCAAAATGGGGGTATCTTGTCAACCCTGAGCATCGGTCTTGGTTCCCTCCGTCCCTCGACCTCACTCAGGGAGGGGCATCTGTAGACACCCCGATTTTGAGGTGATTCATTGATAAAGCTCCAATTGTTGCTGTTGTAAATATGTCTTGAATTATGTCTTTCTTTCAGGGTTAGTTTGGTCATTAGACCATTTAGGTGCCCTAGTATTTAAGAAGGCTAAGGCACAGAATATGTAACCTCTTTTGGCATTATGTAGCCCTATTTTGTCTCCAATTGTATGGAGAGAACTCCTCCCTCTTCTCT
>JAMKQA010026572.1:0-16043 GCA_024699735.1 Posidonia australis
ATTCGTTTGCAAGAGTAACAGCCCGGAAGGTGGAAGGTCAGCAGCCAGAGCTCAGCGCCAGCCTGGGCGCCACCTTGGTGCGCCACCTTGGTGCGCCCACCCAGCTCACAAATGTCTGATTGGGGCTCTGGCTAATGGGTTTGGGGCTCGGTTTAAGGGCTGATCGCATCCAAAGCAACATATGGACACTCATTCCTAGGTTACCTCAAAATCGGGGTGTCTACAGCTGCTTAGTAGCTTTTATTTGCATTGGGGTAGTTCTCGTACTATTGTGTAGCACTGGAGTGTTACACTTAGCATGACAAGGCATATCACCCTTGGGCGTACAGTAAAGGCTGAAAAGCTGACATTTCATGTAAGCAAACGAGAAACCTATAGAAAGACCGATTTATTGGGCGCACGAGGGTGCCTAACCCCTTCCTCGTGCCTAATAGGGATCTTTACCCATTTCTGGTTTGAGACCTTCTTTTCCATTGGCTGATGTTGCATGATTTGAATATTTTTAAAATGGTTTTCCTCGTCTCCCATTTTTAATAAACTAGGTGGCGACTCCTGCACTTTATTTTTAGTTTTCGCAGTGACTTTGCCGATCCTCGTGTATTTGGTCTTTCGCGCCAAGTCCCGAGGCTGTCGTCGGCATGGTTACAGCATGTAAATGGCGGAAAATGTATGTAAAATTGTAGAAAAATAAGGAAAAGAATGAGAATGCGTTTTATTGCATGAAAACATAGTTATCATGCGGTTAAGATGAAAATATGTGAGATTGAATGTGTTTTGGGTGTGTAAGCTACAGTAAGTTTCATTAAGCTCTTCCCCTTTGTGTTTTTTGTATGAATCACATAGTTCATGGATTAAGGAATAGTTTGAGGGGTTTTGAAATAGACTCAAGGGTCTACACCTATGATTTATTGATGATTTATGATGGTGTTTGGGGTGTCCGATCGGGACTCCCACATTGGGCGATTTTTCACCGCCTGAAACAGGGTGTGCCCTGTCTACGAGGAATTCGGTATGCTGAATTTATTCGGTAAGCCGAAATCCTGATAGATTAAGCCAATATCGTTGGTTTAGGTAGACCGAAATCTTTCGGTATACCGAAACAGGGTGTTTCGGTATATCGAATCAGGGGATTTCGGAATACCGAACCTGAAATTCAGTCTGTCGTTTTTACCCTAACCCTGATATGCTTAAATATGAATTTAAATGAATGATTAATGGTTTTAAAAGGTAGGTTGAGCATATGTAAGTAATGTTTTCCCATGTAATGACTTAGAGGAATGTAGAACCCAAATAAATAAATTTGGGTGTGGTTTTGGGTTTTGATCCCATAAATGAATGAAAAGGATGATTTTGTGTGGTTTTCGGTTTTAGACCTTATTAATGAACAAAATGGCTGATTATGCCTGATTTTTGGGCAAGAGACCCAATTCATGATTTTAAGCATGGTTTTCATGACTTGAGTTGGGACCCTAGTGGAGGGTTAAGTGTTGCAAGGAGAAAGATTCCTGCAACGGAAAGAATGAAATGGAAAATGGTTTTGAAAAGAAAAGTTTAAAGAGTTCTGAAATGAAACACAAAAAATGTGTTAAGGAACCACTGGGGTTGGGGTCGACAACGTGGTAGAAGTATTAGGCTCCAATGAAACCAATTGCAAGACACGACTGTGGTTTCCGAGCTTGAGACGGTGTAAGCTGAGCCTGAGCCGTTGTACCTAATTGTTCGGGTCACCGAGCTCGTGACGGTGTAGGCTGAGCCTAGGTTATTGAGCCATGTTGTTCAGGTCACCGACGGTGTAAGCTGAACCTGGGTCATTGGACCTAATTATTCGGGTCATCGATGGGGCGTCAGACAAAGATATATCCCCTTGCATATATGAAAGAAATTGAGACCAGTTGGCTGGGGCGGTGACATCCCTCACGGGGAATTTCACTGCGACAGTGCAAAAAGGTAGGGGAGAGGATGTCCTCACCTACTGCTTGTACGCCTGGTTACCCCTGATTAAGGTAACAACAGTAAAGAAAAGTAGAAATGAGTAAAGAAAAAGAAATGTGATTTGGTCAGGACTGGACTTATGAAGTAGTCCTAAAATACTGAAATGGAATAATGATGATGTTTTACCAGTTACCAGCCTGTATTTATGATTTGGTTTTGAGCCTGAGAGGCATTGTGTTTTAGGCTGGATCTGGTCAGAAATGTTAATTTGAAAGTGTAATTTTGGAAAGAAATCCCAAGTATTGAAAAGGATATGTTTTGGAAAATGAATTCCAAAGGTTTTAAAAGAAAATGCAAAGGTGTGTTTTTGAAAGAGAATATGGTTTTCGAATGAGTTTCCAAATGTTTTGAAATGGAAAGAAAGATGGGTTTTGAAAAAGAGTTTAGACTTTGTAACACCCGTAAAATTCATTTTGTAATTATTTACAATTTTATGAATTTTATTCCTAGACGAGTGTTACTGTTCCGAGGCCGTTATGCAGTTCTGTGCTTTTAGGCTTGGGCCTCGTGGGCTGGCTTCTATTTGCGTGTCCTTGTGCGTGGTTTGGCACTGTGCATTGTGGCACTGTCCGTGTGGGGCCCAGGTGTGGGGTCGCCGTGGGGCCTGCATGTGTGGGCTGGTGGTTGAGGCTTGTAGTTGGCCTCGTTGGTGGTGGCTGGCGGTTGGCTGCTTGTGCGGTGTGCCGGTCGTTGAAACGCGCAAGTGGGCACGTTTTCAGCTACTGCGGGAGCAGGCTTTATAAGCCGCACCGCACTTCTCCTCGCCACCCATCGCCATCTCCTCCTTCCTTCTTCTTCCTTTCTCCTCCACCTCGGCGGCGCACTTCTTCTTCTCCACTTTCTTTCCCTTCCTCCCCACTTCTCCTTCCTTCGCCTTCCCATTCTTCCTTTCCACTTGTCTCCCCTACCTCTCTGTTTTCCCCCTGCATCGTGCGCGCGTCGAGAGAGAGGAAGAGGTCAAGGGAGCGAAGCGGAGGGCTGTGGTTGCTCGTGGTGGTGAGCGGAGCTCGCGTGGTGTGCCCTGTGGCCGTGGTTGTGTCGGAGTCGGTCGGAGATCGCCGGAGGCGTTTCTCAAGTACGCAACTCCACTTCGAGTAATAGAGAGCATGAAATTGGTAGAAAATGCTAGGATTGCATGAAATCTAGGTAAATTTCCCTTCCTAGAATTTATTGTGATTTATAGTGTATTTATGGAGCATTTATTGACATTTATGGCGAATGGTGTGTTTTGGGTCCTTTTGACACTTCTGCCTTTGTGATTTTATATCTTGATACATGGTGAATGGATTTTAGTTTTGTTTGTTGGGTTTTGGAGTAGACTCGAGGGTCTACACCATATGTTTTATACAAGTTTTTTGATGTTTGTTTAATGGGTCCGATCGGAGGTCTTAGTTGGGGAGATTTCAGACAATAAGGTTTAGGCCGTTTTCTGGTTTCGCAGAATTCGATATAACGAATGAAAACGACAAACCGAATCAGGGGATTTCGGCATAACGATTCCTCTCGGCATACCGTTTTTCTGTCAGTTTAGGTCCTCTAGTCAAGTTTCGGTCATCCGTTTTTGGACGGTATACCGAATTTGGCCGTAGTATTGACCATTGACCTGATTCGATCGATTGATCCAAATCAACCTACCAAACTAGGGGTTTTCGGCATACCGAATCTGACTTTCGGCAAACTGAGTTCTGGGACCAAACAGGTTTATTAGAATGTGTTTTCGAAGGCTTTTTAGATGCCGTGTTTTGTCCCTATGAGATGGGATTGTGGGCCGTCAGTGGTGGTCCCTTGGGACACCTGATGCGCCGTTTTGCCGAGGTTTTGGAAGTGTTTTCAAAAGATATGAAAATGGTTTGAAAAATGGATTTCAAGGAAATTGTTGGCCTGGTTTGGAAAATGATTTTCTGGTTTTTCTATGTGCTGGCCGAGGCATGTGGGACCGTGTCGTTGGGACCAGGGAAAGTGACGACATTCTCGGGTGATCGGGCGCGATGTCCCCTATTGAGGTCGGGGGCCGAGATACCTGAGGCTGAGGGGCATCGGGTCTTGGAGGTATGAGACTCCTTAACTGTCGTCTTGAGGCTAGGGTTGTGGTCCGCGGGTTGAGGTGTCTTATGGCATGACGAGGAGGTATGATACTCCTGCTATCACTATTAGCACTGAGGCTCGGGTGTTGTCGAGTGTGGAGGTATGACACTCCCTCCTAAGTACCGTGTGTGGAGGACGCCATGAGGAGGCGTACCCTGTGGTGGCCAGTGAGGGTGGGACACGTGCCCCGTAGCTGGTAGCGTCCTGAGAAACAGGACAGCCTTCCTAGGGAGGGGTTGGCTTCTAAGGGTTCTCTAGGTGGGAGAATCGCGGGACAGTAGTTGACTCCTGCACATGGTGGCACATCGTGGCAGTGCAGAACGCTGGGGTCGCTCTCAGTGGACTGCGTGTGGCCAGAGTTAGGTTACCTAACGTCGGGCTTCCTGACTCACTGTTGTGTGGTTTTGGCTATTGAGGGCCTTTGCTTGTGGCTTTGGGTTAGTAGAGCCCTGGTTTGTGGTTTTGGCCGGTGTGGGCCTGATTTATGGGGTTTTGAGAAAATGGTTTGCGAAAAGTATTTAAAAGGAAAAATAGATTATAGTTTTGTTTTCTGTGGTTTTCGTGGGGTGCGTACTGGGTTACTTTGGTCACTCATGTGTTTTCCTTGTGGTTTTGGCTTGCAAGTGCAGACATGCGATTGACTTAGCGTAGTGCATATAGATCGGAGTCCCCTAGCCGCACACATAGGTTCCTGGTAGTTAGATATTTCATGTTTAGCTTTAGTTTTCCTGTAATTTAATTTGTTTAAATTATTAGAGAAAATTTGGGACGTGACAGACTTGGACTCAGAATCCCAAGTGATTTCAAACAGAATAAAAGTGAATGAGGTATCAAATAGAAAAAAAAAGAAAAGAAAAGAGGATTTTCGAAAGAAAACCAACATTGGAATTAAGAGCGGAGTTTTAATAGTTTCCCAGAGATTTTGTGTTTGTGTGTTTCGAACACGTATTGAGTGACTTAGATGTCACTCACGCGTGCTTATTTGGTTTTCAAATGCAGACCGCGTGCAGCCGAGTTCCGGTACAGGAGTTGGAGCTTCTAGCCGCACATTGAGATCCTGAAGGTGAGCTTTAGTTACAGTTATTTAATATTTCTGTAATTAATGTAATTATGCTTTTGATATTGTTATTTGGTAGCGTGGCCGGGATCAGGGCGTTACAATTTATAAGTCCAATCCTAGCCAAACCACATTTCTTTTCTTTTTCCACAAACCACACACACTTTTCTTATTCATTTCCACTTTTCTTTATTGATGTTACCTTGATCAGGGGTAACCAGGCACACAAGCAGTAGGCAAGGACATCATTTCCCTTACCTTCCTGCACTGCCACGATGAAATTCCCCGTGCGGGATGACACCGCCCCGACCAACCAGCCTTAATTTCATTTCATAAGCACGGAGATACGTCTTTGTTTGACGTCCCATCGGTGACCCGAACAATTAGGTTCAATGACCCAAGTTCAGCCTACACCGTCACAAGTTCGGTGACCCAAACAACTAGGTTCAATGACCCAGACTCAGCCTACACCGTCTCAAGTTCGGCAACCACAGTCGTATCTAACAATTAGTTTCATTGGAGTCTCATACTCCTACCATATTGTCAACACCAACCCCCGTTGTTCCTTAACACATTATTAATGTTATATTTTCAAAATTCTTTAAGTTTTCCTTTTCAAAACCATTTCCATTTCATTCTTTTGGTTGCAGGAATCTGTTCCCATGCAACACCTAACCCTCTTCTAGGGTCCCAACTCAATTCATGAAAAGAAAATCATGCTTTAAAATCATAAATTGGGTCTCATGCCAAAAATTACTCAAAACCATCACTTTATTCATTTTTTGGGGTCTCAAACCCAAAACCATTCCCAAATTTACTTATTTTGGTTCCACATTCCTTCATGCCATTTACATGGGAAAAACACCATTAACACATGTTCACTGTTCATTTATAACCTTTTATTTCCATCATTTATGCCCATTTATTCATATAGGTCAGGGGATGAAAACGGTAGACTAAATTCACATTCGGTATACCGAAAATCATTAGTTCCATATACCGAATAAATCCCCTAATTCGGTCGATCAAAGGTCTTCAGTCTATTGAAACCAAGCGCCCCTGTACAAACTGACAGGGATTCGGTATGTCGAACCTAGTTCGGCATGCCGAATCTCCCGTGTTCTGTACACGGCTTGTGCCAGCAACCATTCGTTCGCTGAAAGTGGGAGCCTCCGACAGACCCCTTAAACAAGCATCATAAAACACAAATAAATCATGAACTGTAGACGCTTGAGTCTACTTCAAAACCCCCCAAACCATTCATCAATCCATCAACTATGCAATTCATACGAAAATCACAAAGAGGTGAAGCTCAAAAACGACTACTATAGCCTTCATCCCTAAATTTCATATAACCCTACAAATTTCCATCCTAACCGCATGATATCTACATATTCATGCTATTTATCATATTCTCAACCATGCTCCTATTTTTATATAATTTTACATGCATTATTTTCGTTTTTCATGCATTTAACATATTGAACTAAAAATATGGAAATGAAAGAAGAAGAGGGTCGTGTACCTCAGGTAGCACACCTGGTGTCTTCCCCGCACCTCAGCGTAGCCTTGGTGACCCACGACGGCGACGCACACGGCTCAATCCTTCCTTCTCTTCCTTTTGCTCCTCGGTTCCTCCTTCTTTCTCTTTTTCCTCCTTCACTCGGTGCCTCCTTCCCTCTTTATCTCCCTCTCCTCCTCGTGTCGCGTCGGTTGCCCATCCCATCAGAAGGGACGGGGTGACACGGGCCGGTGTCGCTAGTGGCACGGGTCGGGAAAAGGGGAAGATGAAGACGGGGATGGTGAGGGCTCGTGAAAGAGTGAGAGAGTGTGTGTTTGAAAAAGGAGGAAAGAAAAAGAAGAAAATGACAAGTACGCAAACCGAGACGACTGTGCATCCTCAAATCGGACTCTACATTGGTCCAAATCACAACCAGGTGCACAGTACACCAACCAAATCCTCACAATCACAAGAAACAACAGATTATCCATTAATAAATCATTTATACAATATTACAATTAATTACATGATTTACAATTAAAAATGGATAATCAGGCCCAAATGTCACATTAGGAGATGATGCTATGTTAGGTAATGCCTCCCGAGCGGTGGCGTTGCATTCAATCTCTCCCTCTTTCTCTTCTTCTTTCTTTGGACTTCTCTCTTTCTCTATCTGGATTGTTGCTTCCGATGCCATTCGTTTTCTCTTCTTTTATTGCAGTCGCTCGATTGTCGCCGCTTGTCACCAACAACCGCCGAGAATCCCTGCGGAGCGGTAATGCGGCATGGCGAAAAGCTAATGCAGTATGGTGTGCATAGTGAATAGCGGTGTCAATTGTGCTGCACTGTGTTGTTTTGGTTTTTATCCTATTCTGGTCCTACACACACACATAAGTTACAAAATGTCAAAATATACTACACAGTGGGGAAGTACCAAAGATAAACACTGATGTAATAGATAGAGTTCAATATAGATCAACATTCATTTACCAAATCATCCAGATTACAACACATAATTTATATTATTCTGGATAACCGGTCTACCAATCTATGATACCAATACACAGATGGGCCACTCTGGGCGTAGATGTTACAATACCCCTAAGGATGAACCAATTATTGTTAAGTATGTCTTCAATCTCAAGTTCTATTGCATCTATTCCACCCACATAACTTTTGAAGGCGTATTCGTTGAAGAGTAACGGAGTAATCCAAAATAAGATGTATAGTTTCACACAATCTAGATTTTCTTATCCTTTTATGTTTGACTTCAAATTTTAATATAAGGTGTCTTAGATTCATGAAAGAGTATAATTGTTTCCTTTATATAGATGAGTCATATACATTAAGATAAGATAGACTTGAATAAGAGATTGCAAAGACTTGCATGGATATTGTGCTTGCATTATCTTTCTTAAGTGTGTTGAGTTTCTAAAGTTTATTTGTTCTTCTTGGCAGATTTACTTTCTCCTTTATATTCTTTTGATTATAATGATCTCGTCTCTCTCCTTCATGTGTAGACGTACATTACCGATGAATCATGTAAATCTTTCTATTTCTAAGATAGTTTGTTCTCTCAATTTTCCCTTTCCATAAATTTTCATCTATTCTACGTATACATGCCAATGCTCACCAGCCATTACTACTCGAACTCACGGCACATGCAGAAGAGAAAGAAGATCTCGGAGACGTACCTTGGAGTTGATATGCAGTACTGGTGTCCTCTCCAATGTACCACACCACCCCCGGCACCCCCCTACGTAAGCAATACTTGTGATGCGTCCGAAGATAATTGCGTGCACAGGTATCACGAAATAATTGCGGCGAGAGACTCGTAGCCGTAGGGACGTGCGATGTGTCCCGTTGGGCACCATCGAGTCATGTCATGGGGGAGGCGTGGGGTTGTGCCAACCCTGCGAGTGCAGTAGTACCCAACCCGATCGAATGGATGCGATGCGCTTCGCCCTTCGCCCTTCGCCCTTCGCCCCCGGCATGGCATGTGGACTGGCTGATCCCAAGAGACGCAGGCTGACTCACCCAATCATTACTCCACCTCATTCAATTCACCACTGTCACTGCCGCTCTTGCTCCCCTTGTCTACTTTTCTTTACCTCTTTTTATTTTTACATCTTACTGTAGAAACACACTCGACCTTATCTTCAAGTCACCACCTCTACAACTATCCCCGTCTTTTTGCATTTCATGATGGTCTGGTGCAGATACAAGCATGAGTTTGTTTCCAAAAAAACCCCATGGGGTGTGGCTTTAATTTAATTTCTTAGTTACCGTAGAAACAATTAACTCACGCTACAGTGGAGTCATCCTCTCCATTTATTTATATCAAGTGTCATATCCTTTGTTGGGTTACGCATGTTTTGGTTCAACATGTTTAGATTTAGAATAATTCCTGAAATAAATCTATTTAATATTTCGTTTGATTGTATAAGAATTAAAATAAGTTTAAAATAATAATAATTCTTATTCTGATTTACTTATTCTAGAATAGTTATTCTGATGTATACATATATATTTTGATGAACAAATCAAAATATACATGTATAATAGAGTTATTCTATAGTAGTTATTTCATAAGAGAGGTGGAATAAAGTTATTTCATCAAATTATTCTGATATATACATGTATACAATATGCTTATTTTTTGTATAAAAATAATATATATTTAATATGATTTTCAAATTAGATAAATATTTTGATGATCAAGTTGAGTACTATTAATCTACATGTTTTCACTTATTCCGACATTTATTCTGATACTTATTTTACTTTTCAATCAAATAAGAATTTCTTCACATACACACTTTTACTCACTTCTAAAAGAAAATCACTTCCAAACACAATATTAACACTATCAGAATACTAACATCATCTTTCTACTTATTCTTACTTTTCTTATTCTACATCTAAAAAGAGGCTAAAGGTCATCTTTTTATATGATGAAACCATCTAAGATGGCTCTCTCTTATTTTCTCCTCTTATGACAATATCCTTGTCCTATCATGGATAAATGTATTTCTTAAAATCTGATCACTCATCTTTCGTAATCTTAACATCTTCATCTTAGCCACACTTACTTTTTGAACATCTTCTTCTTTAACTATCCAACACTTTATATCACAAAGCATAATTGAAAGCATAGTTGAATGTATAGATGCTCTATAGAAATTTTCTTTTTAATTTCAATAGTATTATTTTATCACATAAAATTCTAGATTTATTTTTCTATTTCATCAATCATATTTATTTATGAGCAACATTCTCTTCATTATTTCGATTTTTATCTATTATAGATCCTAAATATCTAAAATTTTCACTTTTAAGAATATTATGTCCATCTAATTTTATACCCTTATTTCATTTTCCTTGTATTACTAAATTTACATTTCATATATTCAGTCCTAGACCTGCTTAGTTTAAATCTTTTGGATGTCACAATCTCTTCATTAGAAGTGATCATCATTCTACCAATTCCATATCCTTGCTTGTTGCCCTCTTGCCTAAGTTTTTTTTTTTCTTTTACATCTATACTAGCATTTGCATTTTCAAAATTAAACTCTACGATGCAAAGTTAGTATGCAAATGGAGGCTGCTAATCGAACTCAACATAAGATCAACTTCTCTTAAACTACAACCTATTGATTAAGATCGAAGAATGGTTCTAAAGAATCTATAACTAAGCGCTTGATCAAATGTGACTTCTGAAAGCAAAAATGTGATTCAAGAACCCATGTACTTAATTATAGGAAACAAAACTAACAATAATAAACAAATAAAATACTCTTAAGAATGGCATGTTCCATTTTGGCCGGTAAAAACTAATTAAAGTGAGTAACAAGGCTGTACTTTGAAATTGAGAATATTTGAGCACCAAAACAATCCTTAGGTTATAGATTCTCCAACAGGAGCAGAGATCCTAGTGGTTGGATACCACCACAAAAGTTGGATTTGGAGGGGTCATTCCAATCCAAACCCTAAGAAGGAGACTAGAGTGAAAGGGATGGTTCAAAGCTGTTCTATTAATTTCCCTTTGTCTTTCCACATTCAGGTTTGACCATGAAAAAGGACCATCAAGGAAGTTGTTAGGTAAGGTTTCTCAATTCCCACCCCCATTAGCAGCAGTCACCTGGTTGGCCTATTTGGGAGCTTTGGATGACATGTGGGGGCTATTTGATTCTGTTGCTTGTGAGAGAAATTAATAGAGGCCATATGTATAATGTGCACCGTTTGTATCTTTTGGTGGGGCATGGTAGGTTAATTACAATATTAGCTCGTATGAATTTGTGATTAGTGATGCAAGGACAACCCTCGTGTAAGGAAGATAGAAAAGCAATCCGTGATCACAAGAGATTTGTTTCAATTAGTTATCAGAAAAGAAAAAAAAAAAGTTACTCCCATCGATCACCCATGTGTCATGCACCTCACGCGATCATAGTTAGACATTTTGTCTTGTATGTCACGTGTCTGTAATGTGTGAGCTGTTGTTTACAGTCTATCAAATGATAAAGTTTGTTTGTGGCCATATAAGAGATTGAAAAATTATACTTCACAAACATGAACCTACGTGTTTACCCCCAAAAAAAAAAAAAATTAGAAAATTTGTCTTGTATATCACGTGTAAACCTACATGCAAGTTTACAAGTCCCACTATGTATGTATTTGAATGAATGATCAAAATTAAAAAATTTCAGTACCTACTAAAATATTTGGTATCCATGTGAGTACTATAGACATGTCTAATAAAAATTGGTTTGTTCTTCTCTCTTTTTTTCCAAAAACACCTAAAAATAGCTACGGTTAGACTCTTTCATTTGCTATAAAGGAAGAGATATAATCGAGACCTCTAGGGTTGTTCGAAAAGATATCATAGTCACGAGATCTTGCAAACTGAACTAAAGAATGAGCACAAAAATTCCCTAGTCTAAGTGGAAAACAAAACAAAATTTCCTTAAACCAAGCAATGGTGTTTCTATGGTCTTGAATTGAGTTCAAAATTATCCATGGAATCTCCAAGATAGTATGATTTATAGTTTGAGTTAGTTGAAGCATGTCACCTTTGATAATCACCCTCCGACTAGAATGTCTAACATCCAATTGGCTGCAAAGCAATTCTTGTATTGGAAATTATCTTTTTTATACCTAAATAAACTTAAAAGTTGCTCGTCTGACTTCTTATTAGCCTTTAAGCCAACATTAGTTGAAGCAATCCTTAATGGATGTCTTTTAATCTTGAAATTACTATTTTACCCATTACGAAATTACATGAATACCCTCCAATAAATATTTTTTTGCTTCCATATGTTCCATTCTTTTCAATCTCTCCTCTATCACTTTCTGTGGGTTGTGGGGTGTAGGTGAATAGGCCTGTAAACGAGACAGGTACAGGACAAATAAAGCATCATCTATATCCTTATCTTTTAAATTCTAACAGGTAGTGAAACAGGTATAGTCTCGCATTCTCTAAGTTTCTACCCTTATCCATCTCATAACCCCTGGTAGGATATAAAATGGGTAGGGTAAACGAATAATTAGATAGATTTATGTTTAAAGAAAAAATACAATGTTTAAGTATATAAACGTTTATATGATTAAATTCAAATGACACATAGAAGATAGTAACACCGAATTTAAGGATGTTTAAACATATAAACGTGTATCGTATTAAAATAACGTGTTTAAAGATAATAATAATGATAGAAAATAAATTATCTTAGATAATACAAATTAGCCTCTCCATCTAATATAATAGATAAATGGGTGACGAATAGAAGTTGATAACCCTTACCTGTATCATATAAGAACATAGATAAAGCGGGTGACAAGTAAACAGGTAAAGCGGTTGTGAATAAATACTCTCACCGTTTACAAGCCTACAGGTGAAGAAGGTGGTGACTGATGGTGGAGGTTGCAATGCCATTGACAATGATAATGGTGTGTAGCGGGTTATAGGTAGCAATTACGACGACGATGGTAGTGAAAATTGTGATAATGGTGTGATTTTGGAGTAATGATGACAAATGTGAAGGTGAAAATTTTGGTGATCAACGGCAACGAAGGTGTTGACGGTAATGGTAGAAGAAGAAAGCAATAGAAAAGCCTATGACACTGGATATGAAGAACAAAGGATTATAAAATAAGTTTGCATCGTGTGAGAAGCAAATGACACTTTGTATTGAGGTGAACAGAGTTGTCTCTTCTTCTTTTTTCCTATTTAGCAACATTTTTTTGTATACAGTTGGATGTTTAACAATATCATTAACACACACACACACTCACTCACTCAAAAAAACCCAAAAAAAAAACATAACCATAACATCATCTGATCACTTCTCGTTCTTCTCTCGTTGTTTTGATTTGACCACCTTGTTGCACTAGCTCAAGTGCTTAATCCTAGCATTAATGGATAGTTTCATCTTTCTTCTATTCTTTGCTAAAGATAGGAAGGTAATGATTGTGTTCATCGTGCTACGCATCAAACACCTCCGGTTTCTGTCCTCGTGAACATGTCTCCACATGTGAAGGGAAGCACATCGCTGTCCCCCAAACGCCAATGTTGAACACCTATTGCAGTCAACATTGTAAAAGTTGTGAGATGGTGGGAAATTGAAGTTGATGCTGATAGGAACACCAGATTCTTACCCACTGGCACCTTTTTTTTTTCTTTCTTTTTTTTCTGTTTTCAGAGTGCAGCACATGCATGTTCTCAATGTCAAAGAGGACTGACTCACTTCTAAATTCCCGTCACCCCAAACACAAACTAAGCAATAAAGAGGGAGGCAGAGTGAGCAAGTAACATGGGTGGGAATGAGAGCGTGGGCACTGGGAATTGGAATTTCATCGGGAGTAAAAAAGATTGCGGTATGAGTGGATACCCCAACAGCAGACTGGTGGTGACTGGAGAAAAGTAAAAAGAGAAAGAAAAATAGATTGGTAAAAGACCATCTATGATTGAAGGTTGTGAGGGCATTACAATGACACATGTGGTCACATGGACAGGAGACATCATTGGCTCTTTCCTCAACATCCACAAGACCTGGTCTTTGTGTGTGTGTGTGTGTGTGTGTGTGTTTTGGTTCGGCACTGATCAAACGTGTCTGTGGCCAACTTATTGTGACCTGTAGAAAACGTCACAACATAGTTGTAACTCATGACTTCACATGTGCATCAAAGTTATTTGAGATTGGATTTGTTCTACGCTTTAGTACCATCTTCTATTCAAAAAAATGAAAATATTTAAGCTGTCCATTTCTCTTTAAGCAGAGGGCTTTCTCGTTCCTATTTCTTTTTAAATGTGGGTAGCATGCACAAGGAGAGGAAGGACAAGGGAGCACATAAGCACAATCCAACTCTTCTGTTGGGCTAGTGGCCAGCAAGCATGTGGGACCTTCTCCCAAGCAAGAATATTTAAATATAAATATATATATATATATAGAGAGAGAGAGAGAGAGAGATTGACAGATGAGAAATGTGTGGAAGTGTATCTTTTGCAATGGCAGAGGCACAGGCCACATGGAGATGGAGGGGACATGGATCAGGAAGGAAGGGGAGGTCTCATGAAAAAGAAAGGATCTTTGTTTTTGTTGGTGCCCCTTATCTTGTGGGGTTGGCATTTGCAATGGCGTGATAGTGGCAGTATTGGAGGTTTCTTGGTCCAAGTGAGAATAATTCATAATCACATCACATTGGTATAGCATGTCAGCATGTGACATGTCCTAATTCCTAAATTTAAGGATGACAATTTGGATTACTGGATTTAGGTTCGTGACAGTACAAGTTAAATTTGTGTTGAAAAATAAGTTACACGAAAACAATGTTATCATATATTTATATATTCCTTTAAAACATCAAAATCGAAGTCAAACAGGTTTGATTTATGTCAACAATGGATTAATGGATTGTAATTATGTCAAGTTAAGTTTGTTAGTAATAATTAGCTAAAAAATTTTAAATAATAATACAATATTTAACTAGATTGACAAATCAAATCGTGTCAAGTCACGTTGATTGGTGAGAGTTAGATAAAATGCCTTGCCATATCCTCGAACATTGCATTGCTAATCTTTAGGTAGTGGAAAGTGTTAATAATAGAATCTTGAGTGTCCAAAACTAGTATGAAAATATTAGTATTAAAATGGTATCATGCACTTAGAAGTGGAAATCGGGCCGCGTCGGTCCGGGCGGTCCAGTCCGGACCCGACACTGTCTGGGTCCAAAAAAAAATTCCGCGGGTCGGACCGGGTCAGGTCCCTCATGGGCCGTGGGCCGTGCCAGGTCCAAGCCCACGAAGGCTCGTTTATTAGGCCCAATTTGGTCCGTGAAATCAGTCTAAGTCAAGCCGGGCAGGGTCGACATCTCAGTAAAAATTTAAAAAAAATATGAGACGCACGTACCTGGCGCACCAGGATGGCGCACCATTCTGCAACGACTATAAAGCCGTTGGCAACTGGCAACGGCTAAATAATGTAGCCGTTTTCAACGGCTATTTAGCTGTTGCATTAATTTTTTATTTTTTATTTTTAATCTCAATAACTATCACTCCATTTATCCTATAAATACCCCCTACTCCATTCATTTTTCTTCACAAGTCAATCTTCTCTTCTCTTCTCAACTACAAGTCTACAACTTTCTCCCAACTTTCAAGTGAAGATTTCGCTGTTTGGCTTTGGATTCCGCCCCGTCTTCTACTCTTCAATCTCCACGCGACACCAGTTGAGCCAGCAACATCAAAATTTCTCTACTTCTAATCCCTCCAAATTCTTTACTTCTAATCCCTCCATTTTTGGGTTTTGGTTTTTGTGGGTTAAGGGTTGTATTATTTTATATTCATTTTTTATATTAAAATGGAAAATATTAGTAATGTTGCTAGCCATGACCATATCCCTAGTATGGAGTCAGATCAGCCTCAGTCTACCCCAACACATACTTCACAGTCCACAACCACTAAAAAACCTAAGAAACAAAGTTTTTGGGTTTAGGACCATGTTACATTAGACCTTGTAGACAAACTAGGTGTTACTGTAATTATTGTAATAACACATACACATGTCCTAGGGGAGGGGGTGTAGGTCATATATCTAGACATTTACAAAAAATGTATATCCAAACATAATAAAGATGACAACATAGATTTAAAACAATCGAAATTACAAGTAGGATCTAATGGTATAATTAATTGGAAATATAATGGAGAAGAAGTTAAAGAAGGAATAACTAAATTTATAGTACAAGACGAACAACCATTTTCATTTTCTGAAAATAAAATTTTTGAATCATGTATGCAAAATTATTTAAATCCACAGTTTAAAAGTTTTTCTAGAAATACAACAAGAAATATAATTTATAAAACATTTAAAAAAGAAAAAAAAGATTTAATTGGAATATTTTTTAGTTTAT
>JAMKQA010026636.1:0-18595 GCA_024699735.1 Posidonia australis
TATCATGTTTTAAAATTTGCATTCAAAGGGAAAAGAGGGGTAGAATGCCTACCTCTTATGATGTCTCCTTCTTGAAATATAAGAAATGAGAATGATCCTTGTTGCTTTTGGAAGGACCAAGGGTGCTTAGGATGCAAGGGGAAGCTCTAGAACACAAATTTGGGTTGTTGGGTGGAAGGAGGAACTCAAGCAAAAACTTACAAAAGTGCAAATCTGTTTCTCAGATTTCAGCACTTGAGTTTTTCTCCCAAAGTGTTGTCTTTGGAATGGCTGCTATGGAGCTCTATTTATAGGGATCTAGGGATAGGTTATACAAGAGAAACAAAGGGTCTTGCAAACGAAAAACCTCGAATATTCGTTGGCACATTCGTTTGCAAGGTAACAGCCTTGCAAGATGGAAGGTCAGCAGCCAGAGCTGGGCGCCTGATTGGTGAGTCAGCTTGGTGCACCACCTTGGTGCACCACCTTGGTGCGCCACCTTGGTGCGCCACCTTGGTGTGCCACCTTGGTGCGCTACCTTGGTGCGCCACTTTGGTGCGCCCACCCAGCTCACAAATGTCTGATTGGGGCTCTGGCTAATGGGTTTGGGGCTCGGTTCAATGGCTGATCACATCCAAAGCAACATAAGGATACTCATCTCTGGGTTACCTCAAAATCGGGGTGTCTACACATAGTAATTCTGCATTCTGCATTTCAAGCCAGTATATTCTCCACATTTCAAAAAAATCATCACTTTCCCAGAATGATATTCACATTTTAAGATGATTCAGAGTTTGATAAGAAATTAAAAAGTTATGTTGTTGAGGAGCAACAAAAGATTATTTATTCTCTCTCTCTCTCTCTCTCTAAAAACTAAGAAGCACTATATACCATATGAAAAAGTTCATGAAAAATTCCTAGTTGAACTTTATATATCTCTGCATTGATTTCATGCATATATTGCATTTCAAAGTATGAGAATGGTTAGTTTTCCCTGTGGTTTGATATTTCTATTCATTTTCTTTAGTCTTCCAATTCTGTACTTGGCATCCTCAATGTTGAACGTAATTAATCAAGTGTATCTTAGAATAGTTGATTAATATAATGCATGCAGTCATAATCCACCAACTCTAGTCTTCCAGAAGAATAGAAAAATGTTGTTGTACTAGTTTGACAACAATCTTTGTTGTGTACTGAAAGAAGTCCTGATTTACACACACTAGAGTTTAAAATCATTGACAGCCCACTACTTTACAAACATAGCCAAAATCTACATTAGATTAGCACATGCTGGTTAGTAATGTAGTATTAATCTCTCTTTTGACAAAATGTTGCAGTTTTCTACTAGTGTTATTATGTAATAAATGAATAAGGCTGCAATATTTAGCTTTTTGAAGGAGTTGTTTTTTCCCCAACATTCTTCCTTTATGAACTTCGATTAAAAAAAAATTGTATTCGGCCTTGTATTGTGGGGTACTAAATTGTTGCATTTTTATTTTTATTTTTTTGCAACCCTGAAAACTTAATCTTTATGCATGATGTGGGTATGTTATGGTCTATTTGGATAGGAGGTTAATAGAGACTTGGACAGAATCGGAGAACGTATTTCTCTGTTTGGATAGGACTTAATGAGTTACATACAAACATACCAGTAGAAAGAATAATTAAACAATCAGAAAAAGACAGTGAACTAACGACCTTGACAGTTGACACTTAAACACAAGTTTGGAGACTTACTGACATTGTCCCATCTAATATGATTACAATAACATACTCATAAATGTTTCGACTCACCGAGGACAATTTTTAAAGCATAATGTTCATATAAGAAACAGTTAAACTTCCAAACACCAAAACAGTTTGATTAAAAAATAAGTAAACAACACAACGACATATCAATTATAATAAATAAATGACTAGAGGAAAACAAATAATTAAAAAAATATCCTTACCAACTCAGCTCGAAGATCGTTATGGCTTATTGATCCGCTCATAAAATGAATTTCTTGCTTTCCACGGTTTGACTTCCCAGCCGTGGACCTCTTTTGGAACTCTACGTCTGTGGGAAAAAGATCACAGAGTTCATTCCACCTAGATTTAACATTAATCAATAATATATATGTTAATCCTCACATGTACAACAATAAAAACATCTGAAATTTAATATAAATAAAAAATACCTCTCTGGTGTACACCAATACAGAGGAAATGCCTTGGCTGCCTGATAATCATCGTGAGGCTCAGGACATTTTGCCAATGCATCTATTCGTGCCCTATAATAGATATCATTCATCCTTTTCTTAATTAATTTCGTTTCAGGTTTTGAGAAAGAAGATATGCAGCATTTCGTTGCAGCCATGACTCCACAGCCTGAGGCATCCCCTTCTCTTCCTTCTCCTCTTGCACCACTAGGAGAGGCTGCCCAGGATAATTTGCTGCAATGAACAGATGTGCTGACCCTACACTTAGTCTCTATTTTTTGACTTCATTCTTCTTTTTTTTTGGTTAAAAGTTTAATTGTATTTCATCGGCTATTAAAAGCACAGTAAGAAATACAGAGTGTATGATATTACAGCGAGGGAGACAAAACCCCTTAATAGAAGTTCCAAAAATGTTACACCACCTGCAGACATAGCTGCCCAAAAGACCTCACAGGGCCTCGGGTGGCGCAGGGCCATTACCGGAGTCAGCAGGGGGCAAAGAATCGACTCCAGGTGGCAGATTGAAGGGGGAGGGGAGAGGGAGGGAATATGAAGCAGATGGCTGGGCAGCAACAACAGAGGAGAAGGCTCTCATCTCCTCTTTTTCAAAACCTGTCACAAAGTTATCAATCCAAAGATTGAAAAAGAAGATTATATCACAAAAAACGTCATAATCATTACTACAAGAATTGCTGAAAATCCTTTGATTTCTCTCTTTCCAAATCAGCCAGATGATGGTTTGAACCAAAATAATCCAACCAGAATAAGACAAATAACATTTAAGGTTAGGAACAGAAAGCACCAAATCTGTAACAGAAACATAGCCAGGAAATAAAGGAGAAGTAAGAAAGAAACTCCAGACTCTCCTGGCAAAAGAGCAGTTGAGGAACAAGTGATATTTTTTGACTTCATTCTTGTCTGTACCATTTTTGACTCATGATGGACAATTGTTAGGAAAGTGGATAGTTGGAACTTCCGCACCATTTTGATTCATTTCTGGTGGCCTATGAGCCCATAATGATGTAATACTTATTGGAACTTTGTATTTCTTATCAGACATTAAGGCCGAAGAAATATACCTATCTCAACCTTTAACAAAAAAACATGTATACATGTTTGCACATCCTTTTTTTTATTTGCCTACTCTTTTATTCTTGTGAATATCATATATTCTTGTTGGGCTACGGTATAATGCATTTCAAAATTTTATTCTAAAGTGCCTGGTATAAAGTTGATTGTGAAACTTAACTGTTGGGCTACGGCATAATGCATTTCGTAATTTTATTCTTGTGAATATCATATATTACCTTGCCTTAAATTTACTAGCCATGCAGCTGTATATGGCTCCCCAGGCACAGGTGCAATATAAAATATAAAATTTATTCTTGTGAATGCATCCATTATTCCCTAATCTACTTTGACAGAACTTGTACTAAAGTGCAATATAAAATTGTTCTATTTGATAGGTAGGCTGGATTTTACCCAATATCATGTTTTCATCAATGCATGAAAATATTGACATTGGAGAATACAATACCATGTTTTCATCTAGATGTCAACAAATGTTAGTATTAGAATATCTTATATCAGTTCTCTTTTTACTTGTATTGTAGGCCACTAAACTATGTAGGGAACCTACAGTGGCAGAGTGGTTGACTACATCCTACACTAGTGGGTTAGAGCATGTTTAGTCAACCCAGACTATCAAAGATGTACTTGTAAGTAATAATGATTATAATTGAAGTTATTTTAATAAAATGCACTTATATTTTATATTATCTTTATCTAATTTTTTGTATTTATTTATATAGGATAGGTACACCTTCTTGTATCAAGAAAATATGGAGACGATAATGTCGATGAACACCCAGCCTTTGACAAGAAACTTTGGAAGTAAGTTTCAATGACAAGGAACGTAGATAGTTTATCAAGAAAGCAAGACTTGAGTGGTTTGGATCCATATTACTCAAAAGATACGACTATTGATTCTTTTACGGCTTCTACTGGGCAGTATCGTTCTACGCCTCAAGCTTTTGCTTCATTTGATTCAGAGTACTTCAGTTCTTAATTGTCACAAATGGCAACTACATTAGAAAGTTTCAGAGCCGACATACGCTCAGAAATAAGGAATGAAGTAAGGAATGAAATAAGAGATGAAATACATGCTTTGGAGGATCGACTTGTAAGGTAAAATTTGATTTACTTTTATAATTTTTGATATATATAAATTGTCATGTTGAATTTAATATTATAATTTAATCATTGTTCATTACAATATATATTAAGTTTGTTTTTTATAATCAGAAGATATACGGACGAGCAAGAAGTTGATTTGGCAAGTGATGATGAGGACGTTTTCGAGGAGTATAGACGTCATCATCGCTCCATCCATGCATCATCCTCAAAAGGTAAAGGAAAGTAAGTTGGTTTCCGAAGAAAGTGATATGTAATTGTAGACACCCCGATTTTGAGGTGACTCATAGATAAGCTTTCTAGATGTTGCTTTTGATGTGGCAAACCTAATCCCATTAGCCAAACCAACCCCAAACTTACAGCAGGCCCACAACCTAATTAGAAATCTAGATAGGTAGGGGAGAGCACCAAGGTAGAACACCAACGTAGAGCATCTAGCTAACTCACCAAGCAGGAGCACGAAAGTGGCGCATCTGGCTGGAGCACCAGGCTGGCGCACCTACCTGGCGCACCAAGCTGGCACGCAGCCACTTCTCAGGCTACTAGCTTTCCATCTCCCATGGCTGTAACCTCCACCAACAAATATGCCTTGGAATCTTTCCAGGCTCTTCGTTTACGAGGTTGCTTGTATTCTCTAGGAGTTACCTTTGTGAAGTTCCTATATAAAAACATCCATAGGCAACTATTTGAGCTCCCTTGATGATCTAACCTGAAGAGTTGATCTTATCATCTTAAGAAGACGTAGTGCGAGCTGTCTACTATTTTCTGGAATCCACTCTCTTTTCTCTCAAGCACTCTCTTATATTTTGGAGCATTGCCAGCCCTTCCAAAGCAACAAGGATCCTATTATCTTTGATATCTCAAGAAGGAACACCTTGGAAGGTAGGTCCTCTCTTTCCCTTCTTCTTTAATTTCAGCTCTTGCACCAAGATAAAGCATGTCTTGAACTTAACATATAATCTGATTCTTGCTGTTTATATAAGAGATTTTTATGTTGATCTCATATACAAGATGTCTTGCATATAGGATCCATATGTTAAAAATCTGCATCATGTAATTCCTATGAGTGATTTATTATTTTTTCTTCTCTATTTCTTTACACTAGGATCCATGATCCATGCATATGCATGCTAGGATATGCAATAAACATGTTCTTTACATATTCATCACTGGCATATGGGCTGTCAGGTTTATTTTCTCATACATGTTCTTCAGGATTTCGTATAAGCATTTCTACCATAAACCCATGATTTATTTTGCTTTTTAATCAAATAAAAAGAAAGGTTTCTATTCATTTTCATCTCATCATTTTTCTGTTTCTATCATCTGCATAACTGACCTAATAAAAAAGAAGTCACCTGTCTCTGAATCTGAACCAGAATTCTGAATCAGACTACAGTCTGATCCAGATTTTCTGGGGAGCACCATTCTAGCGCACCTATATGGCGCACCAGAGTGGCGCACCAAAGCAGAGCACCACGCTGGCGCACAATTCTAGTGCACTAGACTGGTCAGAGAATAGATCCCCCTATTTTGCATCTCCATCTGCATGTTTTCCCGAATAGTTCTGAGTCTGATTCTTTCAGTGGTGATTCCTTGGTATTTCATGATATAGCATGCATGATTTCGACCTCAAATGATGTTGGTTTTTTTAGTTGTTTTACTCTTTGATTGTTCAGTCCATGGTTCAAAATCTGGTAGGCTGATTGCACTTTGCTCCTCTATGGAGATTCTATGCATCAGCCCATGACCCAGTGTGACATGGCTAAACCTTGTTGCTTTCATTCAGCATGAGTAAGATGTGACCTTGTGTGAGACTACTAACCTTTGAGCATAATATCCATGAGCTTCTCAGACTTGCATGTCTTTCATTTTTAAAAGATATTTTCCATTTTTTACAAGGACTTTACATTGCATAACTTTCTGAAACACATTTATATGACATTGCACCGCATGGCTTTCTGGTATTTTCCTTGGCACATCTTTCTGACCCACATAGGAGCACATAGGTGGCGCACCAGACTGAAGCACCAGTCTGGCGCACGTAACAGGTGCATCAGCCTGTTTTCTGTAGCACATAGCATAAGGACACACCCTTACACTCCATGCGCCCTTATTTTAGCATAAGACACCATCCACGCAGCATGGCATGGCATAACGCCCTCGGGCATACAGTAAAGGTTGAAAAGTCGACATTTCATAAGCAAATGAGAAACCTATAAAAGACTGATTTTTCGGATGCATGAGGGTACCTAATACCTTCCTTGTGCGTAACAGGGATCCTTACCTATTTTCTGGTTTATGACCTGCTTTTCATTAGCTTATTTGCATGATTTATATGGTTTTCCTCGTCTCCCATTTTTAATAGACTAGGCGACGACTCCTGCATTTTTATTTTATATTTTTACCGTGACTTTGCCGATCCTCATGTATTTGGCCTTTTGCGCCAAATTCCGAGGTTGTCGCCGGTATGGTTACAGTAATATATTGTTTTGCCTTGTATTAAGATATTTCAGTATTGTATTAGCTACTTTTTTGTAAAAACTTTGAATGTATAAAATCTTACGTTGTATGATCGATTGAAACTTTTTTTTATATAATCTATATATGTGTAATTCAATGTACTTGTGAATGTATTTGAATGTCATTTTACCAAGTATATGAATCTAAATTTTAGCAGATTCACTTCTATAATGTACTATTTTATTTTTTTTAACTGTCCAGTATTAACGAAGACATAGCAATGATATTTCTTCGCTATATCCTCGCAAATAAAATGGTATTTATCGAACACTTAGCGAGCAAATTGTGAGGAATTGTTCTCACTATATCCTCGCAATTTCATCGTTAAAACTGGAACGACGATACAATATCATGATATTTAACGAGCATTTGCCAAAGAATTATCCTCACTAACTTTATACGAGCATATTACGAGGATATATCCTCGTAGTATTGATTTAACGAGTTACATAGCTACGAGGATAATTATTCTTCGCTACGTCCTCGTTAAACGTTGTAACGAGGAATATTGTCCTCGCAAAATCTTATTTCTCTTGTAGTGATAATATGTCATAAATGTAATTTTTAATTCTTAATAAATACACATAAAATCTGAGAATTAACCCAAGTCAACCTAAACTTTGTGGGACAGATTGGACTAAGTTTAGAATAAAGTTGAGTTGAATATAGGTCTAAACAGTATCCAACTTAAATAATTTAAATTAGACTGTGGTTTCATAACCAATTCGACCCCTATATACTCATATTTTCTCCTATATATGTGGCGGATGGTTCTATGATCCACACTAATCCACCCCCTTTCTGTCCAAATATAACTTCACAGTTAACGCGAGGATAAAAAGGATGTATGCTCTCTCTCTCTCTCTCTCTCTCTCCCCCTTGTGTTTGCACGGAAGATTGTCCGGACAGGCAGCAATAAAGGAACCTTGTCTTGCTGCTGTTTTGCTTTTATCGTTCTTCCTTTCTCCTTGTTTTTGTTTTTTTACTCGCATTACATTCGTATCTGCCTCTTTGTCTGTGATATTTTTTTCTCTGCGGAAGTAAAATAACACCCAGAGTTGTCTCAGAAATCTGCTCCTGATAAGCTCCCCCAGATTCTGAGCAAATGTTTTTTTACCATGTTTCTAATTCCGTAATTTTCTTTGGCCGGTAATGATGGTGATTAAAGGGAGAAGGAAATAACCTCAAGAAAGAAAGACAAATGGCATTTGGATAATACTACCTGTATTTGGTCTTGATAGATTAGCTGTCATGTAAACAAAGTAGTACTTAATCACCAGTTGCCTGAAGGATTTAGGATGCTAATTGGGTTTGTTGTATATTCAACAGCAGATATTGTGTGTCAATAATATATCGAAGAACCAACCGAAGCAGCTGGAGGAGGAGCAGGGGTGGTGGTGGCAGTGAGAGGAGAAGATGGGGTTCTTGGATTTGTTTATGGTGGCATTTATGCCACCATTACAAGTCCTGCTCGTAGCCATTCTTGGTGCTTTCCTTGCCAGCGACTACTTCGGTATTTTCCCGGCCGATGCTCGGAGAAATTTGAACAAGGTTTTTTTTTTTTCCTTTGTAGAATATATCCAGTTTCAAAAGCGATGATTCTCATCAAGCTTTCAAATTGTGTTCTGTGTGGTTAAAAATTGCACTGTTCTTCTGGTTGCAGCTAGTGTTTTATGTCTTCACACCTTCTCTCATATTTGGAAACCTTGCCAAGACAATCACTCTCCAAGACATCATATCCTGGTAATTATTTACTGATGAAATTCTTGTACTGTTACTTATCTGAAAAGTCACTTCATTTTTTGTATGGAAGAAAGATGTGATTTGCAAGTTTTTTGGCTCTTGGGATTTTTGTCTGTTGAGAAGTTTATATAGATTTTGTCCCAACAGGTTAAAAGAGGAAGAATCTTTGCTTGGTTTCCAATCCCACTGATAGATAAACAAGGCTTTTGATTCCAATTTCATTCTTTTTGTATCTTTGAATAGGTGGTTCATGCCAATTAATATTGGCATCATATTCTTCTGCGGAAGCATACTTGGATGGTTAGCAGTGAAGATCTTGAGACCCAAAAGACACCTCGAAGGCCTAATCATCGCTGTCTGTTCCGCCGGTAATACAACTGATCTCACGTAGTGGTGTTTTGGATCTGAAACTCCTTCCTGAACTATTAATTTTTCATTCTGAAACAGGAAATTTGGGCAATCTGATGATAATAATTATCCCTGCCGTCTGCGATGAAGATGGCAGTCCATTCGGGAATCCGAGCGTCTGCCGGCAATTGGGCGTCTCATATGCTTCTTTCTCCATGGCGGTAATTAGCCCACTCTTTGTATTATGTATCCATTTTATTTATGAATTCTGTTTAAAACTACAAGCTACAATTTACAAAGTTCGTATCATCTTTTTGTTGGCTTTGGACTTCAAATGATCAGTACAAACTGTACCTACCATGTCTCCCTCAAAATCCCTTCAGACATCGAAAACATTGTTTTTCGGAGATATATTTCCAATATAAGCAGGATTCTTGAGTAGTTGAATTCCTAATTCATTTCTTGTCCATGCAGCTTGGTGGTTTCTACATATGGACACACACGTATAGCCTCATGAAGAATGCTGGTGCATTGTTTCGCGAAAAAACCAAATCAGTCGAAGAGGGAATTGAACAAAAGGTCTCGAAGATACCCAACGTGGATCCAGATTCAGATGGCAGAAGTTCGCTTCTCAAGAACCAGGTCGACAATTCTTCCAGTGACCAGGAGGTCGCTTCTGTTCTGCCTGTGTCAGCAAAACCAGAGGAAAGTATTACTGATGTAAGGCCATTCTTTCCTGTTTCTTAACTGATACCAAATTATTTGAGAACAAACTTTGCATTGGAAATTAGATTCAGATTTACGTTGTGTCCCAATGCAGAGTGTCATGGGCCAAAACTTAAGCGGCAATATAATCCAGTGGTGTCAGAAACTCAAAGGGGCTGTTCACCATGTAGTCACGGAGTTAATGCAACCTCCTTCATGTTCTGCTGTACGTTTTCTGAACTTGATTACTCTTTTGTTCTGAACTACCCTAGAGGACCACAACTGTCTCACACTGAGGACTCTTGACTTGTCTCAGCTTGTTGGATTAATCGTTGGAGCAGTTCCATGGTTGAAATCTCTCATTATTGGAGACAATGCTCCTTTCCGAGTAATTGAAGATTCTATCGAATTATTGGGGTACCTACTCATTGCCCACCTCGGATTTCGTTTCTCAATTTTCTAGATTCTCCTTTCCGGTTCTGTTCTTACTTTTTGGGATTTGAATTCAGAGATGGAACGATACCGAGTGTCATTCTCATTCTAGGAGGTAACCTTGTAAAAGGTATGATTATAACAAGAAAATTAACAAAGTCATGGTTAAAATATGCTTGATCATCGAATTTCCATTGACACAAAGCAGATATGGGCAAGTCGAAATTGGGGCCTTCAGTGGTCGTCGCTGTCATCACAGTGCGATATGTCGTGCTTCCTGTGATTGGCATTGGCGTTGTAAAGGGAGCTTTCAAGATTGGTCTTTTACCTCCGGATCCACTGTTCAATTATGTGCTGATGACACAATTTACTCTTCCACCAGCCATGAACATTGGTAAGTTAAATTTTCATGCAGTACTATGATTGGACGTTTTCATCGGACGACCACAGAGTGCTATGTTTTTGCAATAAATGATGATGGAACAACATGGCATGTACAGGTACAATGGCAGAGCTGTTTGATGTGGGTCAAGAAGAGTGCTCAGTTCTATTCTTATGGACATACTTAGTTGCTGCAATTGCTCTGACACTTTGGTCCACTGTTTTCATGTGGATTCTAGCTTGACTAGCGACGGATCCGAGAAAAAATGTGATTTGTAGTATGCTGAAAAGCAAAGAAAATTTACTCCTAAATTTTTTATTTGGAATTGAGAAAAAGGGATTATTAAAAGAGAATGAAAGACATCTCAAAATAAACAATTACCACAATTTTCACTAAATACCTTCGAAAAGCCTTATCTTAACCCATTCTTTATCTGCGTCTTTCACCACAATCCATTTTTAAAAATTCATTTTGCAATGAAAATGTTATATGCCAAACCAAGTTTATGCAAATGTTAATTTTGATTATAGAAAAAAGTACATATAGGTGTTTACAGAGTATTTTCTGTAAGCACATAAAATCCTAAATGTCCATACAATTTCAAAAGACAAGATTACATCCTTACCTTCTTCCTTTTTCGTCTCCCCCTCCTTCCTTTCTCATATCTCCATCCTCCTCTTCGTTCTCCTTCAATCGTCTTTTCACTTTCTTTATTGTCGTTGTCTTTCCATTCCTCTTCTACCGTCGCCATTGTCTCCCCACCTTCTTCCTCAGATGTATTTCTCTTCCCCTGTGTATCGCATTGTGTCTCTGTCTCTGCATGCATTGCTGTCTCTACTTGCTCCTCCCTCAGTGTATCGTGTTGCCTTTTGCTTTCGTTGCCACCGCAATCGCTCCTCCTCCATCGCCGCACTACCCCTTCCCTTGCACTGCTCCTCACCTTTGTCATTGTGGTCCCTCCTCTCCACTCCTCACCCTCTTCCTTTCCTTTGATACACAAAATCTGTAAATATGATTATAGTTGCCTACAAAAAATCTTTTAGCTTGTAGGCACTTATACAAAATCCGACCCTTTTTTTATTATGACTTGATACAAAACATTGTTTGCGGATTTCATGGCTGAATTACCTATATATATTAGGTGGTGTTACTAAAATAAGTCAATATGTAAGGATAACCATGAGTTGCTTCATTTTCACAAAGATATGATTATATTAGAATTTAGAAGGTGCATAGATTGGATAAAGAAGAAACACAAGCTTCGTAATTTAGTATTTGTTCTTATAGCAAGTAGCTTAAGTAAAGCAAATGTGCTCGGCAATCGAGACAAGAAAGTTCATATGACAAAGAAAGATATAAATAAAAGAAGCATTAAGTTACTAAATTATATCCGACTAAGTTGCCTATGTATAAAAAAAATAGTTGTTCAAGGCAAAATCAAATTCCTGGAATGAGATCATAGAAAGCTACGTTTGCATCTTCAAATGGAAAAAGCTTCTCTTACGTGATGTGATGTGTTGGTTTTGAAGGGCATATTTCTTTGTTTAACTATTCCTTCTATGTCAGAAAATCTTTTCACATATTTGAGAGTTCAATCCATGGGACCGGGGTTTTAAATGAAATAGAAGCATATAGCAGAATGGAAATTGCCTAACAATAGTAACTGAATTAAGATTTTTTTTAATCATAGGAAACTAGAATACGCGTGCCTTAATAGAATTGCAGACGTAGGTAGCGTTTTGTAATTATATTTTTGTACAGATTATGATTATAATCAATTTGGGCTTAAAAAGTCCAACAAAATGCATGAAAAAAAATGCTAGCTTATCCAAAAACGTTGGTGTTTGCACATCTACCGTTCTAACTAAAAACACAATTTCCCATAAGCAACAAGAGGAGCTTATTACAAAACGTCAGAAATAAATTTTCACTACTTCCAAACTTGTCCTCTTAACATTTGTAATAACTCAAAAAAAAAAAAAGCCTCATGATATTTACATCCTTCGTCATTGAGAACAAAATCCAAAGCTCTTGTTTGAATCCAAAATAAGTTTTAGAATAAACCTAGAATAAGAATTACTATTCGATTTGGTTGTGTAAAAATCTGAGTAAATTCCGAATTTGATTTGGTTGTGTAAAAATTAGAATAAATTTCGAATAGTAATTCCTATTCTAATTTACTTATTGTAGAATAGCTATTTTGCAGGAAATGTAGAATAAACTTATTGTGCTAAATTATTCTGATACATGTATGTATACGATGTGTTTATTTTTTATTTAAAAATTAATACATATATAATATGATATATACATACTTTAAATTAGATATATATCTTAATAATCAAGTTGATTATTATTAATCTACATATTTTCCACTTATTCCAACATTTATTTTTATACTTATTCCACATTTCATTCAAACCAGAATACCTTCTTATACACACTAGGAATGCACACAGTTCGGTTAGAACTAATTAACCAAATCGAATCGAACTATTTTTTATGATTCGATTTGATTTAGATTTGTTTAATGGTTTGGTTAGGTTCTCAAATTTTAAAACCGTTCTTAGTGGTTCAATTCTTGGTTCTGAATATAGTTAACCCAATCAAACAGATAACCAAATTATATATATATATATATTTAAATATTTTACATCTCTACCCTTCATCTACCATTAGATTAAATAGATTTAAATATCTATCATTCATTTTTATTTAAAGTAATACAAAACTATTTTTTTTTTCATCTTCATAACCCTGAGTCCCTAACTTCTTAACCCATTTTCCAAATCAAGTAATAGAAAACTGAGAATCGACACCGCTCGGTGCTCCACTCCTCCAGCATGTCATCATGCTCCCACTCCTTCAATGTGTCATTAGTGCTCCAATCCTCCAACGTGCCCTCGTGCTCCACTCCTCCAACGTGCCGTCGGTGCTCTACTCCTCCAACGTACCATCATGCTGCACTCCTCCAACGTGCTGTCGGTGCTCCACTCCTCTAGCCTCTCCGTGTTGTCGTGCTCTACTCCTTCAGCGTGTCGTCAATGCTCAACTCCTTTAGTGTGCCGTCAGTGCTCCACTCCTCCAACGTGCCATTGGTGCTCCACCACTCTAGCCCCTCGATGCCGTCATTGCTCCACTCCTCCAATCTACTGTCATGCTCCACTCCTCCAGCGTGTCATTGATGCTCCACTCCTCCAACGTGTGAGCGTGTCATTGATGCTCCACTCCTCTAGCATGTCATTGGTGCTCCATTGATTGATCGTCACTGGTTTCTCTCTCTAGATTTTCACCGACAATGGGAGAGGTGGAGGTCGCCGGCGAGAGGTGGCGGGCACAATTTGACATGGTAAGGTCCGTTTGAATCTTCTAGTAATAGAAAGATTCAATCTTTTGCATCTGGGCTTGGGCTTTCTTTTGGTTGTTTGTTCTCTCTTGTAGATTTGTTTTTTATAGGAACTAGGGATGTTCAGATAATGCTTGATTCGAGGTTGACATTTGGGTTGTTCTTGATTTTGATGTAGATCGGATATGTGTTCTTTGAATTCGATCATTTATTTAGAGAATTGGTGTGCTTTGAGGTGATAAAGATGCCACCTTTGGGTCTTCTTTGGTGTGTGATCTGTTCTACCCAAGTTTCTTTAGATTATAAGTTTATAAAGCTAGAAGTAGCATGTATAATGTTCAACCTTCATAGTTGCAAATGACAATCTTAGTTGCAACTTTGACTAATTATTTTTTAATAATATTTTTGAACCATGTTTTAATAGATATTTAGATTGAAAATTGAGAATTGAACTAAACTGACCGACTTTTGGATGGTTTGGTTCAATTCGGCTCTAAGTACATGCATGATTCAGTTCAGTTCTAATATAGTGAAAACTAATAGGTACGGTTCAGTTCTAATAGATATGGTTCAGTTTGATTTTAATATAGTGAAAACTAATAGGTGTGGTTCGGTTCATGGTTCTTGTTAGAACTGAACCAAACCGAACTATATGCATCGCTAATACATACTTATTCACCTTTAAAAGAAAATTACTTCTAAACTAAATAGTAACATTATCAGAATATTAATATCACTTTCTGCTTATTCCTACTTTTCTTATTCTAGATCTAAAGAAGGGCAAAAGGTACACAAGAAATCCTTAATCCTCCCCCTCTCGATATCTTCTCCCTTACTCCCCTTCTCCTCCCCATTCGTTGTGGCTCCCAATTCTTGTTGACGTTGTGGAGCTTGTCGTCTCAGCGGTGTCGTCGTAACTAATCAAAGCTTGTTGTCCCAATGATGGAGCTTGTTGTCGTGGTTGTAGGGCTTGTCGACGTTGGTGTAATCGAAGGCGAAGGAGGCAATGAGACCCATGGGAGCTTGTCGATAGTGTGGTTGCAAGCAGAGGAGCACGTTGACAAAGGCAACCTTAGATATGGTTTGTTAGATCTAATAAGTGAAGTTGGCATGCCCTTGTGTAACCTCAAATCTAGTTGTTTTCCTCTATTTGTTTGTATTTCTAAAGAGGGATTTCTTTTTTTCTCTTTTTCTTTTTTCTTCTTCCCCATTCCCCAAACGCCACTCGCCCATTTGATGCTTCCACAACCACCTTCAGATTCTTGGTGATTGCTTAACTGATATTTCAATTTGGGTCAGTATGATTGGTTTGCTCTCACTAGGATGGGGATGTGGTGTTGGGTTCAATATTGGGTTCACTCTCAATGGGGTGGGGATTGGTTTACTTGTTAATGCTTCATCTCTTCAGAGTGAAATTAATTGTTCTGGACTCACTTGTCTGTTCATTGTTTTTCTAGATTTCTTTGCTATCAAGGATTCATATCCCTGTAATTGTTGAAAAGTAGAACAAATTGCATTTTGTAGTGGAAGAGATGGACAAACATGCACATAGAATGTATTGGGTGTTTGTGACTTCCACATGCGCATTAGAATTATGTTAGCTAGTTGGAAAGAAACAACACATAACTCAAAAGTGCTAAACCATGCAATGTACAACCTAACATATAATTTTCCAATCCCTCCAAATGGTTAGTACTCTCAACTAATTTTGTTACATTTATATGTCTTTAGAAAACATTGTAACTAAAAATGCCTTCTTTTAATGTATAAATAAATATTACCTTGTGGATGTCATATATCCAAATAAGAAGTGTTTCCTAGCACCATACATAAACATAAGATATCACATCCTAGAATTCTAGAACGTAGCACCAAGAGGGAGCAATGAGCTATTCAATAGCTTTCTACTTTTCACATCGGAATATTATTGAACATGTATTCAGTGTTTTGAAAAAAAAATGGGGATTCAACAAAATATGCCACCATATACATTGCCAAAGCAAGTAAAGATGGTTATAGCTGTAATGGCAATACATTACTTTATTGTAGAGCAAAGGCTAAAAGATGTGGTTCTTAATAAGACATAACAAATGAATACTCTTGATAATAATAATAATGAAAATGGAGGTGAAGAACGATGAGTTAGAGATGGGACTAGTGTGTGACAATATTCATAATCAAATTGTGAAATAGGCACAAGTTTTATTGTATTTGGGACAAACCATTGTATTTCTTTTGCTATTGTATCATCATATATTCAAACCTTTGTTACCAATTCATAATGCTTGCTATATTACCTTGTGGACCATGTTTTATGCCTCCTATAAGTTGTGATATTGTTCCTTTATTATTCTTTTTGAATTCTTTTAAACTATTGATGAATCCAAAGATATCAACTCAATCCCAAAAGAAAGGCAAGGTCAAAGAAAAAGCAATCAAAAACTTTGATGAGAATAAAGTGACAGCAAAATGGAATGATAGAAAGTATTCTATATGGCTAAACATTTTCCTAGAGGAGGTGATAGTTAGAAATGAAAAAAATGCAACTCTAGGCTCAGAAGGATACAACAATCTCATTAGGAAGTTTGAAGAAAGAACGGATTACTGATATACTCGATTTCAATTTAAAAATTATTAAAACAATGTAAGAAAAGAATGGCAGTGTTGGATTGCTTTGAGCGGTGGAATGGGAAAAAGATTTGACAGAGAGACTCCAAATCAAGATGATGAGTAATAAGTGCTCACTCTTTGTGAAAATACCGAATATCTAGCTTGAAGTTAATGGTTTGCTTTTCTTATTTATTTTCTCATGGAGCATGTTATAGTATCCTATTTGGAACAACAATTTTTTTTAATATCTGCTTTTTGTTGGTTTGGTGCTTGTTAATATACTTGTTTCCCTTACTTATCAGAAATTGATTAAATTCTTCTTCTCATTCTTGATCTTTTCTGGTTCCTTTTATTGTAGTAAAACTTCACCTCGAAAAGGTTTGTAGAAATTGATTGAATTCTAGCACATGGTCTATAGAATTTCAAGACAACATGGCCTTTGCATGAGTAGCAAGCATGTGAAAATACTCTTCACTCATGTACAAAACATTGCCTTTTGTTTAGTAAATTAATAACAAGACAACTTGTTGTTTATTCTTGCTTTTTTTTTTCCTTTCATTGCTAAACTAAGGAATGTTGGAAATATACATTTAAACATTTTATTTTGATGATAACAAATGAAAGATATTTTGCATTATTATTTAATAAGGTTTCTTGAGACTTCTTGTCTAAAGTTTATTTGGAAAAGACAAGGGACCATGAAGAAAGAATCGTGAAGACAACCACCAAGCGAAGGAGATTTTAAGATAGAAGACAAAGGAAGATTATCATGAAGGCTTGAAATATGATTAATTTGTAATAGATTAGAAATTTGATGTAAAAGTTGTAATTATATATGTATATTAAAAGAGATGTAATCAAGACTATTTTCGGCACACCGAAATTCTTCAGTATACCGAAAACTATAAACATTGGCCATGGTATAAAGGTCGGATTGATTTGGCACTACGAGGATTAGTTAGGAAGTTTTGGTAGACATATCAAATTATTTCGGTATACCGTATTGGCCGTAAGTTTGGGCATACAGGGAAAAACAACACATAGGTCCTTGTTTCTTTTGAATAAACTTCTGATCTTTTTCTTTCCTTACACATAGGTCCTTGTTTCTTGCATTAAGGTCCCTGCACTTGTTTTTTAAATTATTTTAATAATATTTGTTTTGGAAAGTTACAATGTGACTGTGACCGTGCCCGACCTGGAGGGAGGGGTGGGGAGGAGACGACCACAGCCATGCCAGGATGGCGAAGGCGCAAGGATCAGATAGAAGAAAAAGAAAGGAAAAGGGAGTCACCACCTAGTCTTTTTAGGGAAAGACGAGGAAAACCACAAAAGGATGAATGCATGGGATGCAGATGGGAATGCTGGATGTCTGCTAACAAGAGGATGGGTAAGGATTCCCATTACGCACGAGGAAGGTATTAGGCACCCTCGTACGCCCGAGAAGCTCGATCTTTTTAGTCCAAATGCTTGCTAAAGGTTTGATGAATGTTTGCTAAACCTGGATCATGCTCTAATCATGCTAATATGAATGTCATGGCAAGACTGAATGCAAAGAGTGAGATGCATGCTCAAAAATTGGCATAGGGGCAATTTGGTCATTTTCATGGTTGGATGTGATAGATGCATACACAGGGATAATGCGTGGACTAAACTGTGTCAAAATAAATGCTAAATGTCTGGACAACGTCATTTGCAAAAAATCGGGAGAAGAAAAATCACTAAAAAGATGTAAATGCAATAAATGAGAATCACAGGGACTAAAACGCAAAATTCGCGATAAGATCGTGAAAATAGATGAAAAAAAGGCTCATGATCTTATCCTGACATGCAAATGACGGGTCCAGTATCAATGTAGCACAAGGATGCAAAAATTGCACTAGGATAATTTCCTGAAAAGTCAGGGACTAAAGTGCAAAATTCACACTTATGTGCAAAGGTGGTAAAAATGCGGGGAAAAAGATCAAATCTCAGTGAAAATATGATTTGCAAGTGGATTCTGTGATTAAATGCAAAACAAGGGTGTAAAATGGCCCAAAATATGATGGAAAACATTTAAAAACCCTAAATGAGGAATTTAGAAATAACCTAAGGGTCAAAATGTAAATTTTATGTTCAAAAAATGCTTTAATGTGA
>JAMKQA010026686.1:0-11530 GCA_024699735.1 Posidonia australis
ATAAATCAATAAATCATGAACCAATCATTCAACAATATTTCACAAGTTCCATTGTTCCATATGTTAATATCATAAGTCTACAACATATCATAAACATCCACTATTCAAAATAATAAAAGTTATAATTTATATACATGATTAGGTAACGTGTACTTATCGTGTACTTATCAGGTTTTTTACCTTAGACACGAAAACGACCGTTTAATAATCGTGTTTACCAGATAGATACGATAAGTACACGAGATATGATAAAGATAAATCCAAATACGATTACATCATGTCGTGTTCGTATCGTGTTAGAAATTTACGGGATCTAGAAGACACCTCTCATGGTCTGAGTTATAAGTTATTTTGATATTTGTGTCCGTGTCATGAAAAAGATTGAGATGTACGTTCTTCTTTAGTAGAAGAGTCCGACGAATCTACGGAGAGGACAACATTGGACAATGGAGTATGTAGAGAAGGATCTGCCCATTAATAGATATCGACAAAATTAGTAAAACAGACGAGAACTTAGCATCTTATTGACTTTTTGTTTCAAGAGAAATTTAAAATGTATACGACCGTTTCATTCCAACCCCATTTCCAACCGTTGGGAGATCCCGCGGTACCTTTTCAAGTGCATATGTCAATCCACGGCTGTGATCTCGCAATAATTTCATTCCCAACATACCCCTATCCCCTCTTCTCTCCATCTTCCCAAAAACCTCCCCTTTCCAGCTCCCACTTCTAGCTCTCCCCCCACTGTCGCAAGAGTCCCACCAAATCATCCCCTCCGTTAAAACCTCGATTCCGGGCAGACTTTCGAGGTTTTGGCATTTGGGTATTCAAGAAATCCACCATCCCATTCCCTGAGACACCAAAGTTCCAATCTTTTCTCGCCGCCACTATTGTTCTTTCTTCTTGGTCTGAGATCTCCAGAGCATGCCGGTGTCCACCCGGTCACAGATCTCCGGCGGACGTGATGAAGCAAACGTTTCTTCTTCCACCGCTCTCCGGCCATCGCTCATGCGCAACCCGCACCACGGTCTGAAGGAGAAGATGAGGGCACTGACCCAGTTCTACGAGCAGCACAAGAACCAGATGGCCGGTGCCAAGGACCCATGCTCCTACCCCACCCACCATCCCAGCGTCGATCTCGCCGACAGCAACCGGAAGAAGACGAAAAGGGAAGAGAAGGAGAACGTAGAGGTGGGAACTGTGATGAGGGAGAATAACATAAAACCCCAAAGCCCGTCTCTTGCCGCGAAGAAGCCGCCGATTCCGTTCCCCATCGCCGACGCCAAGGAGAACCAAGAAGGGCATGTGCAAGATCCGGTGACCTTTTATTCTTGCCCCAGGAGGGAACATAAGCCGATGGGTGTGGCGAGAAAGCTGTCGTTGGAGAGTTTGGGGGCACAGTCTGAAGGAGGAGTCATGAAGGGTAGAAGGACTAGTGGAGAGATGGGTGTTGGTATGGAGAAATCGGAGATTGGCAGTCGTATCATGGTGTTCGTGAGGCTTAGGCCGATTACGAAGAAGGAAGTGGGTTCTGGGACTTGTGTGAGGATTGTTGATAGGAGGGATGTTTACTTAACGGAGTCTGCCTCTGAGACCGACTATCTCCGGCTGAAACGGGTTCGAGGAGGGCACTTTAGCTTCGACGCTTCTTTTCCAGATATGGCGACGCAGCAAGAAGTCTACACTGCTACGTGAGTAATGCAGTCTTCGTGTTTCCATATTTTTTCCCCAACTGGGCCATGTTCGTTGTGTGTTGAATTAATATCCATGATTTTGTGTTTACACTTTATTTCCATTTTGTGAATGCAATTTCAATACTGATCTCAAGTTTTTTTTGATGCAATTTTGACTTAATGTTTAAAGTTTTTACTGCACAATTCATGTTCCAATAATTGATTTAGACTACTGTTTTCAGTGTTCATCTCGTTTCTAAGTGCGTAGGACTGCACAATGTTGTGTTTTAAACATGTAATGAACATTTCATGCACTTATTGAATTGTAACTTTTTTGATGCACTTGCCCCATTTGTTGGAACTTAGCATGACTATGAATTCTGCAAAATTAATTTACTTCCAACAAAAAATCTTCTAAATTGACAATGTATAATGGTGGTATACAATAGGCTGCTCTTGTCCATTTATGAGAAAATTGGTTGTGTCATTTTCAATCTCTCTTGTCCATTTATGAGAAAATTGGTTGTGTCATTTTCAATCTTTCTTTTCTCCCTGTAATTTGGTGAAAATGAATCAATACTGCATGTTCTTTTCATTAGATAAGGCTCTGAGTTCTGAATTGTGGCATGGAAACATAATTTATATTTATCTTCAGAACTTCGAACCTTGTTGAGGGGGTCTTACAAGGAAGAAATGGATCAGTGTTCTGTTATGGGGCTACCGGAGCTGGGAAGACATACACAATGCTGGGAACGCAGGAGAATCCAGGGGTGATGGTTCTAGCCATCAAAGATCTTTTCTCCAAGATCAAGCAAAGGAGCTGTGATGGTAACCATGTCGTCCATTTATCATATCTTGAGGTCTACAATGAGGCTGTTAGGGATCTGCTGGCGCCTGGCAGGCCTCTTGTTCTAAGAGAAGATAAACAGGTGAGTTGGTTCAAATATTATTTTCTTTGCATCATTCATAATCTTTGACCTATCAGATAAATAGCCCCTACCTGGTAAAAAAACCCATTAGTCTCTTCTTCTTCTTCTTCTTCAAAAGGGAACTACCATTTTTGACATTGATTTGTAGGAGATTTCCAGATTACCATGTGATAAATTGTTCTTTATTCCTAAGAGCTAGCTAACCTTTTCTACCAAAATTCATTGATCTCCTGTTTGTATTCCTTGGGCACTGAAGAAAAGCTTTCTCATCTTTAGATCACTATATATTTCTTAGCATGTGTTACTAATATATTGTTTTTTTGTATAAACTGTTAATTTGTTATAAAACTGTTAGCCTTGTAAATCTTATGTTTATATTGATCCTATTACTTGTAAATCATAAATTTGCTCGTGTTAAAATAAAAAAATCTACAGTCTTTATGGAATTATTTAGTTCAAAATATGAACTTAAACAGGGTTCAAACATTTGGGTGTGGTCTGGTCTTGCGGTTGTAGAAACAACTACTTGATCTTTACTCAAATTTCTTTCTTTATGAATGCATTGTTTACAACCACTGTGCTAACACATTTCATACTAATTTTAACCGTAAAGCTGTATCTCAACTGCTATTTCAGGGAATTGTGGCAGCTGGGCTTACTCAATATAGAGCTTACTCAACAGATGAGGTAACGTGACATTCACCCGCTTTTATTAATTAATTCTTGTAGTCGCAAGAGGTTCATTAAGTTGTGGTCGGAATTCAAGTATTGATGTCATGCTGCAGGTAATGGCATTGCTACAGCAAGGTAACTTGAATAGAACCACCGAACCAACGTGGGTCAATGAAACTTCTTCACGCTCTCATGCTATCCTACAGGTAGTATTACATTGCCAACTTTACAACTCCATAATAGGTATCCCTCTGTAGTTATGAAATTTGTTCTTTTGTCATTCAGGTTGTTGCAGAGTATCGAGAGCAGGATGCGGGTAATGTAATTAGTAGAGTAGGGAAGCTTTCACTGATTGATTTAGCTGGCTCAGAAAGGGCCCTTGCAACTGAACAGAGAACACAGAGGTTGATTGAAGGTGCCAACATCAACCGCTCCCTCCTTGCACTAAGCAGTTGCATAAATGCTCTTGTGGAGGGGAAGAAGCACATTCCCTATCGCAATTCCAAGCTCACCCAGCTCCTCAAGGACTCACTCGGTGGTCACTGCAACACTGTAATGATTGCTAATATCAGCCCAAGTAGTCTTTCATTCGGGGAGACTCAAAACACCCTCCACTGGGCTGATCGTGCCAAGGAAATAAAAACCAAGGTGTGTAGCTGGCTAATACTTGAATGCATTGTAAAGTACTAGCATTTCATTGAAACTTCATACAAATTATGATATGAATCCAAGTGATTACCAATCAAAGAACTCCGACCGCTGCCACCCATCAAAGAACATTTTCCTGGCTTAATTTTGATTTGAAGTTCTCTATGCAAATTACTTGAATTAGATATGAATCCATTCTCTTTCCAGGGCAGCAATGTGAACGAGGAAGTGATTCAAGTGTCTGAGTCTGATGCTGACCAAGCAAAACTACTACTTGAATTACAGAAGGAGAATGGTGAGCTGAGACAACAGCTAGCTCGTTTGCAGCAGAAGCTTCTCAGTGTTCAAGCTCAATCGATGGCTGCCAATTCCAATTTAGCATCTCCCCAACCTTCTTCCCTGCAGTCTACACCACAGTCCATCAGGAAACCAATGCGCTCCATTTTTTCTGGTAATTGCTTCAGCACACCAGAATCCAAGAAGAAACCAACTAATAACGTCATGGTTCAAGAGCTACAACATACAGTAACGACCATGGAGATGGAGTTGGAGAGAATAAGGAAAGAGCATACATCAAACTTGAACAAACTTAAGAAGGAACATAATTTGCAAATTAAACAGAAAGATGACTTAATTTGTGAACTTATTACAAAAAGCAACACAAAACATTCAGGAGTGGAGGAGGCAAAAAGAATTGTCACAAGGGCAAGTTTAAGGAAGGTGGCAAAGAGGCCACCAGTGGAGGCAGGAGAATTGAAAACCCCTGGGTATCGCTTCCAGTCCCCAGCTCCAACAACTAAGAAACGAAGTTTCTGGGACAGCAGTGTGGCAAACAGTCCATCGGTTATGACAGTTAATGGAAGGAAAATAAGAAGCCATGTTTCCAAAGAAGCTATTGCAACTCCAGCAGCACCTTCTATGCTTCTTCAGGTACAAATATCCTTAAAAGCTTTCATCCCTTTTACCTAGGCCTCTTTTTTTTTTTTTTTTCATACTACTGTTTTTTCAAAGCATACAATGATCAGTTCTTTCATGGTCCTGTTTATGCATCCTACCGTCCTGAACTTGTTTCTTACAACATGAGAACAATAGAACTTGAAGGGTATCCATTTTTTGGAATTTTGACAATTTGACCTTGGACAGTCTGCAATCTCTGCACCCATGATTATCATTATCATTCAGTGATTTGGGCACCACTTCAAAGCCACAAGGCCATGACACACTTTATAAGCAAGCAAACCTTTCTTACATGAAACCACCAAGTCTTGGTGAAAATTCTCCTGATTAGCATCAGTTGCTGGCCTAAACCAAGGGATGGAGAATCATATCAATTTGCATATAACTAGATTCTATTTTTTTTTGAAAATTCTCCTACTGATGCAGCTTGCATACCCATGTTTGTGCTTTATATTCATGTTGGGGCCACATCTCTTGAATTATTATTTCCTTCAGCCGGGATTCGCTCGTTTGAGGACTGATCGTCTCAAGCACTGAATGAGAAAAGGAGAACGGGATTGAAGGAAAGGAAGAGAAGAACGAGAACGGAGGACGAAGAAAAAAAGAGCAAAGAAAGACGAAAAGAAAAATGAAGGAAGACGAAAGAATCGGAGACTATCCTTTTAGAATCCTTGTCTCAACATAGCAGGATTTGTTTATTCCTTTTGCACCTTGTTCACACTAGCATGTATTTTCTGATAATTTTTATTCCATTCATAGAATGTATTTGTTATTCAATTGACAATTCATGTTTGCCAGAGTATTTTTATCATCACACGAAGTAAAAAACGCATCAGAAATTCAGAATCAACAACCTCAATTATTACTATAGTTGCTTGTCTTTTTGTTAAAATTTGCTGCAGTCGTAACAAATATTATTAGTGATAATCGATAACGCCAATGCGTGACGAACGCTCCTCAATTTCCGAAATCTGATAACTTCCATAATGTATTATCAATCACATTTAAGATAAAATTTCCGGCGTCTATTTCGGAATGGTTGAGTAGAAGTCAAGAAAAAGGCTTTTGCATGCACAAACTGGACGTAGGCTTTTGCATGCATTTATTAAAACACAAAAAAAAATAAAATAAAATAATCATATCAATATCTCACCATTATAGTTATCGAGAAAAATAGGCTTTTATTTATTTATTTATAATATCAGCATTAGGAAAGTTATTTTCCAGGTGTATTAATTACGAATCCAATATCGTCAGATGTACAAATTCACAATTTGACTTTCCTTTTTCAGCTTAACTCTAAATCTACATCAAATTTGGAATTAAGTAAACTCAAACTCAAACTCAACTCAAATCCAATCCACATCAAACTAGGAATTTGGAACTAGTTGTATAAGTAGAGGCGGTCATTGGTAAGTTTCATTGGCATTCTTCCAAAATGGCAGCCAAACGTAAGAACTCCCGACCTGCAGCCAAACGTAAGAACTCTCTGTTCCAGCGCCACCGAACAGCAGTGAGGCGTCCAGCACCTCCCCCTGCGGTCATGGGTCCTTTGAAAGTCCCCATGTTCGTGCAGGTCATTGCCTCACGGTTACACGGCACAGAGGTGAACTTCTTGGCGAAGAAGACCATTACGGCCACCGACCTTGACAACAACCAGAATCGTCTCTTGATACCTACCAAAGCCGTGGCTAGGAACCTCCTCCCCAGTCTCATCGACGAGGAAAAGAAGGCTTTTGGTTACGACGACGGAGAAGAAGAAGAAGAAGAGGAAGAAGAAGAAGAAGAAACCAATAATATTGATGGTGGGAAGAGAGCGACGAAGGGGAGGGATAAGAGTGGTGGAGGGGTGAGAAAGAAGCCGGCGATCACGCAAGAGAAGAAGGGTTTGAAGGTGACGGTGCATAACAAGGCGGGGTTCTGGTGCTCGGAGATGAGTCTGGCGTAGTGGAGTAGCAGCAAGGCTTGTGTGCTCAACGGCCACGACTGGAGGTTGATGAGATTGTTCAGTAAATATTAATGTCTGATCTCAATATCATTGTTGCACAGTGTGATGCTCCTGATCCTGACGAAGATATTGATGCAGGAAGGATTTAATTAAGCAGCTGTTCAGACTATTATCTTGTTCTTCTATATTTTGTTGTTCTTGTCATTAAATTCTGGACCTTCACTGTGCATGTTCATGGTTGTAACTTGAGATAATGGCAAGTTTATTAATCTTTTGGTCGAACAATGTGTCAAGCCAAGAAGAAGCATACGTGTTATTTTGTGAGTTTTAGAATGAATAAAACTGGATTTCCATTAATTTTACGTGCACGTTAAAGTTCAATTCTTTCTCTCTTTTCTTTTTTCAAATTTCGAGTTTTGTCATCTTTATCATGGGGGTATGATTTTTTTATTATTTATTAATATAAGCAGTAGGGATATATACGGATATAAGTTTGAGATTGTAGTTTTTACGTGCATGTTAACCTCAATTCTTTTTGTATTTCAATTTCTTGTTTTGTCATACAAGAAGTAGGGTATGTCATACATGTACCGATATGAGATATCTTTCTTTAAGAGGATACTTGTTATCAATTTTAAACGAGCATGGATACAGACATTTATTTTCGGATTATTTAAATTCTAACTAGACAACTTGCCCACGTAGTAAATCATCACACCCATAATCCATCCAACCTCAACAGTTCGATCGGATTTAGAACTTAAGTAGCCAAACCACAACAAAAGGGTAACATCTCAAACTCAAAAATTTAATTCCTGAGCGTATCATCAGATCTCTCCCCAATTCTAACATTCGTAAATAGAAATTTGTCAGTCATGCAAGCATCCCAAATCAAACGTTTTCCTGTTAAAATTGAAGTTAACCTCATATCTTTCGACTTCACGGAGAAGTCGCTTTTTAGAATTGAAACTGTGGACAAGAGCACTCATGGGTTTGTCATATATCTACAATTAGGCCGTACTAGTGAGGCCCAATCGCAATGCTAGTAGGACTTTGGAATTGTCTGGCTCTTTGTATGGAGGGTGTCTTTTAAACATCGTCGACTACTATGAAAGTGAAAAGTGTAAACGAAAAATAAGTTAGAATAGAAATTATATAAAACGAAAGGAAGAAAAGGATATTGCCTAGCTATGGCATTTATGTGTCAATCTGTGCATTTGATTTTTCCATAGGTGCCTGCAATTTCCTGTTGGTGGGAAGTCCTAACCATTGGAACTGATAGGTTAGAATGTATTAATGTATGGATACGACGGTAGGTTAAAGAAATACTCGAATTGAGATGAAGAGAAGGGATTTGGGTGGAGGTGTCAAGGACGTCGCGGTTGTTCTCCAGGAGGCCCACGTGTTGCTCATCGGCTCATCATTTGCCGCCCACCGTGGTCGTTCTTTGGACGAGCCGGTGACCATAGGGGGAGGTAAGCACGTAGGGGAGGCAGTGACTGAATCGGACGGGTGGAAGACAATCGAAGATATGGGAGGTGATGAAGACATGGGAGACGAAGGTGGGAGGCAGCGACCATCGGTAGGATGGCGTTGGAGTGGTTCTACGGTGCGATGGGATGGAAGTGTTGGACGATGGAGTGGCAAGATGAGAGACCAACGTTTGGTGGGCTGGGGTGGTGTCTCTTCTTCCTAGGGGCATCTAAATCGATTAATCGAATTAAATCGAATTATTTTTAGTGATTCAGTTCGATTTTTCAAATTCAGTGATTTGGTTTAGTTTAAAATATCATCAAATTGAATAATATAGTTCGATTTGTGTTTTCAAAGACAGTTTAACCAAACTAAATCGAACCTAATATAAATTATATGTGTTAATATGTATATTAAATATTTAAAAGAACATAACTAAGAATTTCAGATTTAAAACCACGACTCGAACTGTGGTCATTCTTATGTATCAGTTAGAGTCAAGACCACATGATCAGTTAGAGTTAAGAATTTCAGATTTAAAACCACATGGAACTTCTTCTTTTTTTTTTCTTCCCCCTTTCTCTTTGACGGGTACGTGATCTTGTTTCAGTTTGTCAGGTGTTGATGCTGATGGAGAATGATCAGTGTGTTTATGGGATCAGCGGAGCTTCCTTCTCAGGTTTGCAACTCCTTTGTCCTTCAAAAATGTTTTTTTTTACCCATTTTGGTTGGTATATTTACATTTCGTGTGACTTTCTTCATGGGAGCTCTTGTAGATGATGCTTGTTGGGAAGGATTTTGACTGGTGGGAGGGTGAATGCACGTGTTAAGTGTGACTTGACGGATAATCTTGCTATGAAGATTAATGCTCAGGTGATGAACGTGTATTTGTTTTTGCTCTGCTGACGATAAGGATGCAATTTTATGGCATTTTAATTTTTAAAGAGGTCATGGTCTTTTCCTTTTAACATAAATTTGTTTTTCTTCCAGCTCACAAACGAGCCCCATTATTCTCAGGGTTTGTACCACTTTGACTACAAGGTAATGCTTTTTTGTAACGCCGTTACTATGCACCTGCCATGCTCAAGTGTAACTTATCTAATACTGTATGACACACTTCTTTACTTCCGTTGCATTTATTTTCCTGGTGACTAGTTCCATGAAAACGAATCATCATGGTGCAATTACTCGTTCCTTTGATGAAAATTACGACAAATAACTATTTCTTTATCCGTATTTATGCAGGGAAAAGATTTTAGAAGTCAGTTCCAGATCGGGAACAATGCCTTTTGTGGGGCCAATTATATCCAGGTGCATTCACGTAAACTAAATATTCAATTGGACAGTGTACACTCCATGGTGTAGCATTTTATAAACCTTTCGAAGTCATATATGTATTTATGTGTGTGTGTCATATAATAGAGATCAGTTGTAAGTTGTATCTCCTCTCAAATTAACTTATTTAAGAAAAGATTATTATGAAATGTTGGATTCTAAATCAACCGTTATTATCAAAATCATCCATATATCACTAGTGGCTTTTGATTTTAGAGGGAAAAATATCTCCAATGCTTGTAGTCTTCATTTGTCAATATCAAAAATAAAAACGGTAGTTATTAATAGGAGTATAAAAAGTAATGTTTATTGTTAAATTTCAAAGCAATTATTTTCAGTAGTTATTAATGCATTTTAAATTTTTATTTTTTTGTATTATTTTTATTTAAATGTTTTGAATGAATATGGAAATTTTAATTTTTTGTATTCTGTAATTTTTCTGTTTTATGGTAAATCTTAATGTGAATATTTTTCCTTTTTGTTCATTATATGGTAGACTTCATGATACGTATTACTGATTTAGTATGACTAATTTAGTATTACGAATTAATGAAACAATTTTGAAAAACAGTCTTCAAAAATTCAATTTAATATTACTGATTTAGTAATACTAAATGGGGAAAAAGTAATAATTTACTATTATGTGTTAGTTAACGTCCTTTGCAACAATTCTATTTCAGTTTTAAATTTGTTTTAGTAATACTAATTGTAGACAGTAACACTTTTATTGTTATGTTTTAATTATTGTTTTTTGTAATTTTAGTAATATTAAACGTTAAAGTACATCGCTTCCAATACTAATTTATAAATACCAACACAAATTCTAGTATTAATGACACTAATTTATAGATGATAATACTAATTCAAAGAGTCACGACACCCATATATATGTTGATCATCATCCAACTCATTTTCAATTCGAATCATACATTGACAGACACAAATTATTCAAAAGCCAAAATTAAAAACAAAAAAAAACTAATAAGGGAAATTAGGTGGTTGGTCTTCTTCCTTTCTTTCTCTGTTTGTATGGTTCCATGGTGATAACGGTGGCGAGAGATTTGCACGAGGAGAGTGGGAGGGGAGAGGACAGTAGGTTTGCGCTGGAGAGGAGGGCAACAATGGATTTGTGTAGGGAGGAGGATGGCAGTAGCTTTGGATTTATAGGTCTACATGGGGGAGGCATTGCAACATGGGGGTGTTGGGAAATGGATATTCCCAAGGATCTAGAGGAGCAACGAAGGTAAAAAGAACAAGGACACAAAGAAAATAGGGATTTATGTGGTTCGACAAGTTGCCTATATCTGTGATCACACTAGGGTTTCTTTCTTCTTTTTAGATCAAAAGTTAGATGTTATAGAAGACTGCTCCCTCATATATAGAAGAGAACTAAAATGTCACAGTAAACTAGGGCGTCCAGTTGGATTCGTGGGTCCAGAATTTAGCATAATTGAGCTCCACATACCCAATAAGGGGGTGAAGGCAGTGGACAGTGGATATGGTTGACGTGTTGCAACCGGAGAGGGATCTATGTAAGGCGGCGGGATCTGATGTTCTATGTGGGGGAGGAGGGTGACGATAGCTCTAGATCTATAGGTTTGCGTGGGGAGGTACTGCAACGAGAGAGAGGGGAGTGTTGTAAAGGTAGTGGGAGACGTGGATGGCATGCTGCACCCGGGGAGGATTCTGCGGGTCTATGTGGGGGATGGGAATTAGTGAATTTGTGTTGTTAGTGTCGTGGTAGATGTGGACGGTGTGTTGCATTGCTTCAAGGGCAGCGACGGTGAGACCTTTGAGATTGGTCATGGTAGCCTTCTGCAAAGTGGAGAACAACTCAACACACTCATCCTTGTAGGAGGTGTTCTCGTTCTCGTGAATAGCCAATATCGACGAGA
>JAMKQA010026699.1:0-10731 GCA_024699735.1 Posidonia australis
GGATTTAATTTAATTTGTTTAGTTTTAAGTGTAATTGGGTCAGAGTGGGCCAACGTGGGTCTAAATGGGCTTAAAGGGCTTGTGCGGGCCTAATGGGCTTGTGTGGGCTTAATGGGCCTAAGTGGGCTAGGATTTTGGTGGGTGCAACCAGAGCATCAACCGGAGGAGCCTGCTGCCAAGTGACTTCAAAATCGGGGTGTCTACAGGATTGAATAGTGATTTAATGAATATTTTGTAAATTAAATACTTGTTTTACGATTTCAGGGAAATAATCAGTAAATAGAATATAACAATGATTTGAATATTAAACTAAAGTATACAAAGAAAGGGAATGAGAGACAATGAATAAAAATACAATATTTTATAGTGGTTCAGCCTCCCTGGCTAAGTCCACTCCTTGAGAAAATCTCTCGAGAGTTACCTTAAACATGATCTTGTTCCGGGCCATGATCGTGCTGTATACCCTTGACGAATCCTCACCAAGCTCCGTAAAAACCGCGGCTTCCTTCATGTAAGGATCTTTAGGCTTCACTAGAGGGGAGGTGAATAGTGATTTAGTGAATAATTAGTTGATTTTAGAGTTTGTTTATCAATTTACAATATTTCAACTAATTTGAATATAACTAGGAAATTGATATTATGTTAAAGCATACAAAGAAAGGGGATGAGAGACAATGAATATGCACAAGTAGATTTATAGTGGTTCAGCCTCTCTGGCTTAGTCCATTCCTCGAGAACTCATCGAGAATTTCACTAACCTGATCTAATTCCGGGTTAAGATCGTACCGTACACCCTTGACGAATCATCGCCAAGCTCCACAAGAAAACGCGGCTTCCTTCTCTCAATCCGGAGAAGAACCTTTACACTTGGATTTTACAACTCTTTTTCTACAATCTCCCAAACTCAATTTGACTAAGTGGATGGATGAAAATGGAGCACTCTTGCCTTGGGAGTTTTTCTAATGAGATAGGAGTGGAATGCTTGGAAACTTGAGTATCTTGAAGCTCTATCTGAGTAGAAAGTATATCCCTCTACATAGGTGAAGAATGGGGACTTATTTATAGGAAAACATGGGTATAAGAATGTGTCTAACGTCTTTCTAACATTCAGCAACGGCTACTGGTTCAGTATGCCGAAATCAAAACGGTCGACCGAAATGTGCAACGGTCGAGCATTCCAGTATATCAAAAATAATTCGATATGTCGAAAACCTCTGATTCGGTATGTCGGAGAATTTCGGTATGCCGTTCTGGGTTTCTCTTCTGATTTTTTCTAATCTGCATATATTTCGGTGTATTGAGGAAATTCGATATGCTGAAAATGTCCTTAGTCCTATATTGAATGTTTTTCAATGAATGATTGGTTTTGGGGCTAAGGTAATTTTCCTATGACTCTATGTGGATATTTGGGAGATAATTACAAATTCCTAAGAGTACACGAATAAAAAGAAAATTACATCAAAATAATTACAAATATTAATTTTCTTCTCCTTTTTCTTCATCTTGAATTCTTCCTTCTTAGTAGCAAATGAATCTTTTTCTTTTTCAAATATCGTCTCTTTTATACTTGAATCTTCAGAGTCTTTCAATGATCTTCTTTGCAAATATGAACTATGAAATATTCTCATAAAGCACATTAGTCTTTTGTTATCATCAAAATCAAGATAAGGCTAATAAAGCCAACAATTCTCACAATCCGGAGAAGAATTTTTACACTTCGATTTTACAACTCTTTGTTACAATCTCCCAAACTCAATTTGGCTAAGTGGATGGATGGAAATGGAGCTCTCTTGCATTGAGAGTTTTTCTAATGAAATTGGAGTGGAATGTTTGGAAACTTGAGTAGCTTGAAGCTCTATATAGGGTAGGAAGTATTCGTCCTTCATAGGTGAAGAATGGAGGTCTATTTATAGGAAAACATGGGTATAAGAATGTGTCTAATTTCTCTCTAACGTTCAGCAACGACTATTGATTCGGTATGTCAAAATCAAAACGGTTGACCGAAATGTGCAACGGTCGAGCATTTCGGTATACCAAAAATAATTCGGTATGCCGGTGAATTTCGGTATGCCGTTCTGGATTTCTTTTCTGAATTTTCTAATCTACATATATTTTGGTATACTGAGGAAATTCAGTATGCCGAAAATGCTCTTAGTCCTATAATGAATGTTTTTCAATGAATGGTTGGTTTTTGGGCTAAGACAATTTTCCTATGGCTCTATGTGGATATTTGGAGATTATTACAAGTTCCTAGGTACACGAATAAATAGAAAATTACATCAAAATAATTACAAATATTATTTAATTTTTCTTCTCCTTTTCCTTCATCTTGAATTCTTCTTGGTGGCACGTAGGTCTCAGTCTTTTTCAAATGTTTTTCTTTTTATGCTTGAATCTTCTGAGTTCTTCAATGGTCTTCTTTGCATATATGAACTATGAAATATTCTCATAAAGCACATTATTCTTTTGTTATCATCAAAATCAAGATATGGCTAATAAAGCCAACAGTTTGGACACTGCCAACGGACAGGACTTGGTCGGAATTATTTTTGTTGTCTTCTAAAGTTTTAGGTTGAGAAATCTAGCGGGTTGAATTTGGCTGAACGGGCTTGGGTTTTGGGCCTTTAGTTTTGTTTTTTTATTTTTGTTTTGGTTTTAAGGTTTTGGTTTTGTTTTAGGTTTTTTAATTATTTGTCTTGGTGATTTTAATTAAGTTTTGAATTTGTGATTTTGAAGTTTAATTGTTTTTAGGGTTTTTAGGGGTTTGAGTTTAATTATGTGATTTTAAGTTAGGGTCTTTTGGGTTAAATTAAGTCATTTTAAATTAGGGTTTTTAGGACTTCAATTATTTTAGAGTTTTTGTGATTTAATTAATTTAGGATTTTTGTGACTTAATTAGTTGGTTTTAAATTAGGATTTTTAGGATTTTAATTATTTTAGGGGTTTTTAGGGTTTTGGATATTAATTGAAGTTTTTAGTTTAAATTAGGGTTTTTGGGTTTTAATTAAGGGTTTTTTTATTTTAATTAGGATTTTTGGGTTTTAATTAAGGATTTTTTTAGTTTAATTAGGATTTTTGGGTTTTAATTAAGGGTTTTTTAGTTTAATTAGGGTTTTTGTGATTTAATTGAGGGTTTTTTTAGGATTTTGAGTTTAATTTAGGTTTTTCCCTTGAATTTAATTGGATTAAAGTGGTTTTAATGGATTTTATTTGATTTTGACCTTAATTAGGGTTTTCACTTGATTAATTTGGATTTTAAGTGGATTTAAATGGATTTTATTTAATTTTGGTTTTAATTAGGGTTTTACTTGATTAATTAGGGTTTTAAGTGGATTTAGGTGAATTTTGTATAATTTTATTTTTAATTAGTGTTTTACTTGATTAATTAGGGTTTTAAATGTTTTAATTGAATTTTATTTGGTTTTTATTCTCAATTATTGGTGTTTTTGCTTTGATTAAGTTAGAGATGTAGGATACTAAGGCTTCTTTAGAGGAGGGGTGAATAGAGAATCTCTGATTTTTGATTAGTTTTAACTTTAATATGCAAATTTAAGAAGATAAAAATTAATCTCATAAACATTCAACCACAAGTACTCAGAGAATTTATGCTGGTTCAGCCAATCCCGGCTTAGTCCACTCCTCAAGTTCCTCACTTGAGACTTAACCCTTTTATTCAATAACTAGAATTTTACAAGCAACTAATTTACCTTGCTTGTTGCCTCGAATCACAATTTCCTTCTCCTTCCTGGAGAATAACTTAAAGCACTTGATGGTGAGAGTGACCCTTGCACAACTTGTGATCTCCCCCTTGCTTGTCAAGCTTTGTTGGAATGGGAGTTGAAGCTCAATGTGACTTGAAGCGAAGTATGGATGGAATTTTGACTCACTCACTAGAAGTATGATAGCTCAATAAAAATCAGTGGTTTGTGAGATACATATGGACCTTTATTTATAGTGTTAAGCTTGCCTCTAAGTGTGACTAATGACTAGTAAATCTTTTGCTTACTGACATAAGATTCGGTATGCTGAAAATAATCGATCGACCGAAATATGTAACGGTCGAGTTAATTCGGTATTCCGAAATGTTTCGGTGTGCCGAATTTGCTTTCAGCTTCCTTTGTTCCTTGAATTTTAGTGTGCCGTCTGATGTGCCGTTTTCTCCTGATTAGGTATTCCGAAAATATTCGGTGTGTCGTTTTTTGCTTGCAACTTCCTTGGTTCTTTGAATTTCGGTGTGCCGTCTGATGTGCCGTTTTCTCCTGAATCGGTATTCCGAAAATATTCGGTATGCCGATTTACATGTGACTTTAAACTTACATATCCTTTCTTCCTTTACATATCTGTACATTGTTTTTATATCTCATGAATACAAATATGTGATCTTACATCTCATAACACTTACTTATATGATTGTTTTACAATTTAGTAATTGCTTTCTTCATATGGCCTTATATAGCCTCCTGTGTATAAACACAACAAAATTGTTACTATCAAAATAAATGTAAGATTTTTCAACAAGAGAGGGTTTGTGTGGGCTTAAGTAGGCTTGAGGGTTTAGGGTTTTGGTAGATTTAGGGTTTAGGGATGGTGCTTGCAATCAGAGCATCTTCCAGAGGAGCCTGCTGCCAAGTGACTGTAAAATCGGGGTGTCTTCAACTTGATTGATTAATTATATGAATTTTAATAACATTAATGTATAACCTAAGATACAGCAAGCATATCATGTAAACTTATCTCATTAAAATTGAATTATGTTTCATGTAAAGAGCACTAATATCTTATGACTTAAGTAATGTCTCATGTAAGGTTCTGTAATGTTATTGACATCATACACATAAAAATTAATTAAAATGCATCCAGATTATCTTAAAAATTAATTAATATCATATAAAAGGCAAGCAGATTATTTTATGCACATTCATGTTTATGTTACACAAATCATCTTAGATAAAAGAGGAATCTTATTTCTTGTAACTTGCTTCTTAATGTCATCTTCAATCAGCAACATCGTTTTCCTATTGACTGACATCCTAGTCTTCATCTGTTTCATCACAAGAGAAACAAATTAAGTGAAACTTAATACAACTTAATCGATAAACTTAATATAACTTAATTGATAAACTATATTAGCCTTTTTTTCAAATATAATTTTCAAATCTAAATTCCAAAACCATTGATGTGTAAAGAAGAGTAATATGTATCTCTCACTAATCTAATGCAATTTCCAGCAATCATATCTCATTCGAAGCAAAGAAATAGCAATCAAAATGGATTTTAGAAATCATGTCTCATTTATTTAGAAATCATGTCTCATACATTTAGAAATGTTGTCTCAAGTATTCTGGAAATCATGTTACATGTATCTAAAAATCATGTCTCGTGTATCTAAAAATCATGTCTCATGTAAGAAGAAACCATGTCTCATGTAAGAGAAAATCATATCTCATGTAAACATATACAATCAAATTCATCAAAATGGATTCTAGAAATCATGTTTCATGTAAGCATATTAAAATAGATTCTAGAAATCATATCTTGTGTATTTCTCACCTTGACGACAACAAAGACGTGGTATTGGCGGCGAGGGCATTAAGTTTTTTAGTTTATCATTTCAAACTTTTTTTATTACAATTTCTCCTTCTCCACTATCTCTATGAAATAATAATATCTTTTCGTCAACGCTTTACGATATTTATTTTGGAAAAGTTTACCTTCTTTCTTTCATTTTCGTAAGGTTGAAAAAAATATTATTTGTAATGAAGGTAAAATGATCAAATAAATAAAAAATGTAACGATATTTATCTAAAAAAGTGGTTCATTGTAATTTAAAGTAAATGATGGCAAATGTAATGAAAAGAAGGTTAGAGTATCAATCTGGAAAATTTGAATAGTTGAATGAGGTAAATTGTAATTTAATTTTAAAATTGTAAATTATAGAAGATAAAATGATCAAACTATTTATAAATTGAACATCTATCTTTATGTTGGTTCATTGAAATTTATTATAGTTGAAGGGGTCAAGTGGTAGGGAAAAAATGTAAGGTATTAAGTTGAATATTTGAGGAAGGAAAATTGTAATTACTTAAAATTCTATTCGAAACACTACCTAAGAAGACAAATTAATGATTGCTGGTAAGTATTTTCAATATCTTAATTACCTTGAAAATATTAGGTCAAACTTGTCTTCCCTTTATCTCCATTTTATTTGTCTTTTGGATTACCATGTGGAAAAAAAAAACAAGAAAATTTAAGCTTGAGCTTACAAGGCGAAGATGGCAGACCACAAGTGGACGTGCAAACAACAGTAATATCATTACTTGTTTCTTTGATAACGGTAGCATTAATATGATATAGCTCCTGGTATGAAAAATCATTGGTAAAGGTACAATAAGTTTAAGATTATTACAGACCCATGTTGGAAAAATTATAAGTCTAGAATTTCTCTTGAATGTAACGTGGGGTTCCATTCTTCATCATATCAAAAAAATGACACATTCAAAGTCAAGACATAGTCAGAATACGTAGTACTAGAAAGTAACCAAAAATCTAAAAGTCAGAACAAATATTTAAAAAGTGTCGTTTCCTACGTCAGAGGAACTAGACATATTGAGATCCCGATCTGTAAGATAAAGTGGGAGAACTTCAATAGATCTCTTGAAAGAAGAACAAATATCTTTATTTGTTTGGTTGTTGTTTTGTTTTCGAAGACTAAGCGTTGTCCAAAATATATAGTTTGCAACAAGTTGATTGGCTTTACATCACGAACTCCTCTTGTTCATCCTCTTAGAAATACCGTCTACAAGTTTTAGTACAGTCATCATCACTTGATAACATTTCTCTTGAACCTAACCTATACTACCTTCATAGAAAGCAGACATTGAACAAATCTAACCAATCTATCTCCAAAACTATTTAACCAATCCATCTCCAAAACCAAAGTCCCGTGGATTTTCCAGGAGGATTTCTAATCTAACATGAACGAAGATTTCCTCAAAATCCAAATTTTTCGAGAAGCCCAGCCTTATCAGAGGAATCCTCAGTTAACATGGTTCATTTTTCCAGTGCTTTTTTTTCTTTCTTCCTTTAAACCCCCTTACCGTTTTGCTATATAAGTCAGACGTAATCCAAAAGCATACTTTAACAACAATTGGCTACGAATGCTTCTATAAAATCACATCACCTGTCGTAACTGTTCAAAACTGCTGTATTAGATGGAACACATCAGACACTTTTCAGTTTAATGTAATCCTTGTTTGGTACATTTCGTTTTATTTATATGGCTGTCGCTTGATCCTGAGACGCCCTCTCGCTCACCGTTTACCAAACCGTTTCCATTTTGGTGTGAAGACTTCAAGGTACGGCATGTGATTCCCTCTTTCAGAATCCAAAGGACTTTCGGATGGCATGCTAAGCAGGGAGTGTTCACGGTAGCCTCCATGTCGTAGCCCGTCTACCATGAAATATTCCATGACCCGAGGCATGATTTTGATAATTAATGTACGCACAATTGCATCCGTAGCTACACTGTAAGAGAGATTTTCAGAGTTCTGAGAGGCAGACTTGCTAAATAAGAATGGACTGGTATGCAAGTGTGATGAAAAATAATATAAACTACATGGACGATCACCTGTCCGTCCCTGCTTGATCCGGTGATTGATTTCTTGCTTGAAGTGGAAAATCTATAAAGCAAGTATTTTCCATGTGAGTTGATCTGATGTGGGTTGTGGGTTTATTCTTACTTCGACTCCACTTGACTTATGTGCATCTTAATAGGGGTGTCTTTTTTTTTTTTTCTCTTTTTTTCTGTAAACAGTAAGATTTCATTTAATATAAACTTGACAATGTGTGTCACCGCCAAATAACAAAAATAGCTGAGGTTCAGAAACAAGTATGGCCTCCAACTTACTAGAGCAATAGGAGCATTTAACAAAAATAGTAAGAGAAACTCCTATTCTCAAAATCTCAATGACTAAATAAAGTCAAAGAGACCTACCACAAATAACGTCATGCATCATACTCGACTGAAGGGAACACAGTCGGATCATTAACTAGGTTGGATGGGATTTCAACGGCCACAAGAATGTCAATGGGATAGACCAAAGGTGTAGAGGAGTCCTGTAGTGCATGAACATGAACCTATTAATTGTTTTTTTTTTAAAATCAGTAGATATATATTTTTTCTTCTTGTGGTCTGTGAGATTCGAACTTGGAAGGGAGGTGTGAGTTCTACTCTCCTTAGTCAACTACACAAAAGTAGTTGGTAACATTGACCTACTAATTGTTCAATTAGTGATGTTTACTTTGAACTAACGTAGCGTTTGGTAATGTTTATGGAAAAATAGATTATTCTCATAAACAAACAGTATTTTTGAAAAAAACTAGTCCTCACAATTTTTTTATAATCAATGTATTTGAAAGTTTTTATGCACAAATAAAAAGCTAGCGTATTGAAATAATCTGTCGTAAAAAAAAACATTGTCTGGTTCAACTTTCTAGGAATAAACGTTTTTTTCATAAGTTGATTCTAATGAATAAAAAACGTATTTGAAAGTTTTTATATATAAATAAAAAACTAACATATTAAAATAATCTAACATTAAAAAAAATTATTTGATTTAATTTTTCAAAAATAAATATTTTTTTTTCATAAATTGATTCTAATAATCAATACCAGGCGTGGTGCTATACCAGCTTTTCTCCTCCTAATCTTGACATTTTTAATTTAGAAAATTATTGTAATTGCATTTTAGAGGATAATTCATATCTTAGTGGGGTTAATGATGCTATTAACCATAACTCTCCTTTAATTGAAGTGAGGGCACCCTCATCGTCGACGCATATCGGATTACGATCCTCTCTTCCTATGGCATTAATTACTAATTCGGCACATGTCAGACCCCCCATTCTGTCTCCTACGTCTCGGAAAACCATCTCTGGCTCTGACAGATCTGACAATGATACTAGGCTCTCTTCGAATTCTGAATGGGATTCTTCGAGTTTTGCGTCATCTGTCATTACATTTAATGCTGATGATAATTATTTTTTTTAATAATTGTAATTACAACACTGAGATCCTCAGTGGATTTAAGTCTTATTGCTCTTCTCCCTCTCAATTTACTCCTAATCCGCCTTTGATAGCCCATTTAGCTTCCCCAGGAGTCGTCGCCTCTCGGGCTGATTTGATTTCATGTTGTCAGAATCCTCATTTGTCCCATGTGGCAAATTCAACTATTGAGATTCTCCCGCCTCCCTCCCCTCCTCTTTGCGGGGTTTCGTGTGTATCACACCGTATATCTGACACTGAGATATCTTCTGATATCGTGATATCTTCTGACAGCAAATATTTCTCACATACTTACTCCTCCTCCTCTCCATCTCTGCCTTGCAAACCAAGCTACTCTGGAGCTGACAACCTTTTCGTTCCCCTTTTTTCTCCTGTAACTTCCCACCTCTCTTCTAGAATCATTCCTCCTCACTCTCCGAACCTGAGCTTCTCAGAAGACAACGGTTACTCTTCTTCTTCTGAAGGTTGGACGGAGGTGACACGGAAGAAATATGCTTCCCCTTAGGTACTTTTTTGTCGATCTACGGGTAAATGTTTTAAATGTGGTCTTCGAGGTCACCAAATAAAGCACTGTAAGTTCGTTGGTACTTGTTATAAATGCAAAGCTCTGACTCATACTGTAGCGATTTGCAAATTGTTTCAGGTTTCCCCCACTTTTCCCTAGCACTACTGCAATGTAAAACCCCAGTGCTACACAACAGTACAAGAACTACCCAAGTACAACTAAAAGAATTTAAATAGCAGAAATAAAATAATTAAAGCAAATTACCCAAACCTGTGTGCAGCAAACGTGGCTCGAAAAGATGCACCAGACTAGACTGCTCCTACACCTGAGCACCTGAAACAAGGGGACAAGGAAAAACACGCGAGAGTGACAAGAATGTCACCCAGTACGCGTCTCGAAAACAACGCTAAAAAATCCACTGAAAACCATTGCCAAACAATTATCATTGCCAAAACCACATGTTCAACTAGAAAACATGGAAAACAATGGCATTTCAAACTTTCTTTTCTTTTCTTTCAAAACCTCATGCTCATTCATAAACCTTTATTCTCAACACTGGAGAAAACAAATCATTTCATCTAGTTTCCTAACCCCAAAACAACATTTTTAAAGCCATTAGCACAAATTGTCACAATCTGGGCTAGGAACTAGTCCACACACACAAATCCACATTGTTCCATTCCAAAACTGGTCGCATCACCCTGGCCACAGGCGATCAACCTGGCCTCAAGCAGCTGATGAGGATTCCATGTCACCACACCCACTCTGCAGTGCCGCGGTGAACCACCCCTACTGGAGTTCAACCGCTTCGGTCGCAGCCTCAAAATGTACCCTTACGGGTACAAGCACGGAGTACGTCCTAGGGACGCCCTGGTGCCCGAGCAACTGGGGACTCTAACCCCAGTCACGTACAACACCGGCACTGAGGGTAGTCCGGGTCTCTCATACCCTGGGTCCTACAGTACCACCATAGTCTCGAGGCTCCTACCCCGGACCGCAAACTGGGCAACCACATTTACCAAGGACACGTCCCCGACCTTTCTTGAGGTCTCACTACCTCGTCGGCAAGTCCTGGTTTCATTGTGGTTCCTACTATATCCTTTAATCTCTTCAAAATCATAAACAATTTGTCTTTTCAAAACATTTATCAAAACCATTTTCC
>JAMKQA010026723.1:0-10366 GCA_024699735.1 Posidonia australis
TCGCCGGCGACCGTCGTCCCTTTTTCAGTTTTAAAAACATTTAAAACTTTTATTTTAAATAAAATCTGGAGTTTATGTTTTTCTTGCAAATAGGTCCTTCTGGAATTACTTTCTGGTCCTTTTATTGCATATAGGTCTTGCCGTCATTTTTTTTAAAATGTTTCGAATAAAGTTTTAACTGAAAATATTACATGTTTTACCCTGAACATTTAAAATAATGTTTTCTGATTTTAAAACTTTAGCAAAAGCCCCCTAGAGTCTTTGAAATATATTTTCCTTCAGGCATTTTGCCAAAAGGACCTTGCACTTTCTTAAAAACTTCTTGTAAGTTCATTTTCCTGTGAAAATTGCCTGAAAGACCCTACACATTCTCATAATGTTTCTGACAGTTTCTTTTTACATTGAAAATTGCATTTAAGCCCTTGCATGTTTCAAAAACTCTCTGGATAGTTGTTTTCCATGGTTTAATTGCAAGTTAGCCCTCATACTTCTCTGAAACCTTTCCAGAAGCATGTTTTCATTGGACAAATTGCATTTAGGCCCCTATTTTTTACAGGAAACTTCCAGAAGGCTTATTTTGCTGTGAAAATTGCATTAAACTCCCTAACTTTGTTTAAAGCATTCTAGAAACATATTTTCATGGTTTAATTGGACTTTAACCCTCTGTTTTACTGAATTTCTTCTGGATGCTCTGTTTGCTGGGTTATTTGCAGTTTAGCCCCTGTACTTCATTGATATTGTTCTGATTGCCTGTTTTTACGGGTAAAATGACCATTTTGCCCCTGAAACTTCCTACATCATTTCTGAGACATTTTATTGTGTTTTTACCCTGATTTTATGTTGAATTGATGTGCATGCATGCATTAGTGGGTAAATTGCATTTTAGCCCCTAGGGAACTTCATTCTGCACTAGAGAGCACATTTGACCCCAAATTTCGTCATACATGCATGGAATGTGTTTTCCTATGTAGTTTCGCTGATTTGGGCTTCTGAATGTCAGTTTTCCTCATATTTGGGTTTTTTGCACAAAACCCCCTAGACTTCTTCAGCTTTGCACTCACACTTGCATTTTGCATACTTTTCACATCTTTTTGCACGGATTTTTCCCGTCTTTTCTTCCCTGCTCGGTGCACGCTTTTCTAGCTTTGTTCTGAGCTTAGTCTTCTCCTCGTTTTCCATGTTTTTCACTTGTTTTGGTTTTTCATCGCCCGAGGGCGTACAGTAAAAGGCTTACAAAGCCGACATGGTCCCAAAACAAGGATTATTTTCCCCTTTTTTATTTTCTCGGATTTATCCTAATTTCCACTGTTTTGCGAGACGCTTTCTGAGAATTTCACGATTTTCACGATTTTCCTCATCGCTCTAGGGCGTACAGTAAAACGGCATTAACGATGCCTACATTCGACCCTCGGATTAATTTTTTCCTTTGATTTCACTTCGTTACTTTGATTTGGCATGTTTTCAGTCATTTTCATGCATGAGCATATAGAATAAGCAAGCATACATTTAACAGACCATAGACAGTAGGAAACCTAGAAAGACCAAGTTTTCTCAGGCGCATGGGGGTGCCTAGCCCATTCCCCATGCGTAACAAGAATCCTTACACTTTATCTGGCCCGCATTCATCTTGCATTATCCATTAGGCACGGATCACACATGTATCTTTACATCTTGTTTGCTTTCTGCCTTTTTTGTGTTTTCTTGGTTTTCCTCGTATTTCCATTAAAAGACTAGGTGGCGACTCCTTTCCTTATCCTTTTATTTTCTCTTTGTTGTTTCCGAGTCTTGTCTCTTCCTCCGGATTCACCATTTTCGCCGTGACTGTATCGGACCTCCCTGTGTGTTTCCGCACACCGGAGTAGGTTTGGTGAACCGCGCCTAGGGGTTCCACTGGCATGGTCACAAGACCATATTGACTAATATAGTATCTTAAAAGAGATCGTCTAGTTAGAGTATTTTGGTGAAAATAAAGTGATATTGTTCCTTTGTGATTGGTATGATCCTAAAGAAGGAGTCACACTCGACATTAGGCATGATATTGTAGATGTTATACTAACTAAATAGTTGAGAATATTCGAGCCATTTGTGTTAGCTTCACAAGCAGATCAAATCTGTTATGTACCTCAAGTTTCAAGAAAGAGGAAGAAAGACAAATCTTTCTGTGTAATCAAAATCAAAGCACATGCTACATTGCTATGACCAGTGATGCTATGAGTAACAAGTTTGAAGACTTGTATATCAATCTAACTACGAGCCTCCACAACCGATAGTTGTAAACCATGCTCTAGATCAAGTCTCTATAATTCCACCAAATTCGGTATTGTGGCAAGTTTAGGATGAAGAAAAAACGCTTGTTGAAAATGACGACGAAGAAAATGAAGAAGAAGAGAGTATTGATAATGACGAAGACTAAGGAGATTTTATTGTAATTTTGGTATATGTCTTCTTTAATTTGCTTTGTAAAATCTTTTTGCACTTACATTCTATAGATATATACTAATAGTGAAACATTGATCTGTTATTTAAATTTATTTTTGTTTTTGAATTTTGACATACATCAATCAATTAAGACGATATAGAAAACTAACAACTTAGTTTCAATTTAGGTTCGTCATGGTTTTCTTATTAAGCATTGTCACTGTTCTTGTGCTTGTAAGTACCATATAGTAATTTATTTAAATTCAAATATGATATTTATTTTGGTATAATGTTTATCCAGTAAATTACATGAATCTTGCATGAAATTTTTAATGTATTGTTTATGATATTAGATGGTCGGATTTGGTAGAGGTGTTCAACTCTCTAATGGATTTAGTGGATGTGGTTCATCGAAGGATCGAGGAATTGATCCTAGTGCTTACACGAGTACTTAATTGCTTGAGTTCATTCGTTCATAGGGTCTGACACTACCTTCGACCACTACTATTGAGGCTCCCACCTCTCCTCTTGTAATTAGACATAGTACTATTCCACAGAGTACTACTACACACCATGCCCAGCTTAAGTCTCCCCCTCCAACTGTAGCAAGTAAATAATACCATGAAATTATAGTTTTTAAGTCTTTATAATAAATATAATTACTAATAAATGTTTAATTTGATTGATAAATAGCAAGAACAACAAGGAGATTATACTCAAGTTTCTCATGGACCGCAACCTCTTCTAGAGCGTGACTTAGATGAGTTACTTATGTTTTTTAAATTTGGTGTTAATGAACATGAAATACTTCTTTTCTGTACTTAACTTGATTCATTTGCAGTAATTTCAAGAGGAGTAATAGGATCTCATTAGAGATCACAAAAATTTTTAGATCTTATGCTTTGACTATCAAGTACCGATGGTCACATTTACATTTAGATGAAAAGGAAAGAATGTTTAATGTACTATTGGTAATAAGTAATTTTTATCTTTATTTTTAATTTAAACAATTAGTATATTAAATTAATAATGATGTTGGATTTATATAGAGCAAGTTTACACTTTCACCTAGATATACTAAGGAGGATTATCATGTGCCTTTTACAAAATTAAATAAGAAAATGATGAACAATATCTATTATAGGGTACGAATAAATGCATTGGCAAAATGTCCTCAGCCTTACAATGATTATCAGGCAGCTAAGGCATTTCCTCTGCATTGGTGTGTACAAGAGAGGTAATTAATGTTTATATTTAATTGAAGTTCTATTTATTGTAATATACTTGGGAATTAACATATATATTATTGATTAATGTTAAAATTAGGTGAAATAGACTCTGTAATCTTTTTTCCACAAATGCGAAGTTCCAAAAAAGATTCACGGCTGAGAAGTCAAACTATGAAAAGCAAGAAATTCACTCTATGAGCAGATCAAGAAGTCACAATGACCTTCGAACTGAATTGGTAAGGATTTTTTTATATTAATTTGCTTTAGAGACCTTGTTTATATTTCAACTACTACATTCAACAAATATTGATAAGCATTTGTGTCTAATATCTGAATTATAAATCAACTTGTAAGATATTTTCATTAATAAATTTTAATTATTGATTAATCATTAATAAAAAATGAATCAGAATTAAAGTTTGGTGCTTTAAAATTCTAAGAGAAAACAATTTTAGCAATTAGTAACCACATCGACTAGTATTTGTTACTTAAAGTAGTCCTAATCTTTTTTTTGTTAACGGTAGGTGATATTATTAATTTATAAAAGTGCCAATATCAGTCTTCCAAAGTATTGTCCCACAAAATATTACAAAAAGAATGAACTCGTCACACAGCAGGTGACCATAAAAAATATTACAGTATTGTTATGATATCAAAAAGAAAGCCAGCCACAAGAAGCTGCAAATATTAGCGTAGGTCTTCAATCAACCAGAGGTTAATCACAAAACGGGAGAGCAGGAGTACCAGTGTCACACTCCATCTCGCTGGAGATATTAGTAGGTGGGATGCTACTCTGAGCCAAGCCAGTGCTCTGTTGGAAAGAAGAGATGGCTCTAATATTTTCATCTTTTTCAAAACCTGTAGCCAGAGAAGCTACCTAACAATGAAACAAAACATAAATATCATTGATAATCATGTATTGGGTCTTACATAAACCCCTAAATATCTTGTTATTTCTCTCCTACCACACAAGCCAGAGAGCAGCTTGAACGAAAACATGGGCCCCAGTTAATGTAGTAGAAAACTTCAACACAGGAGGAACAGTAAAAAAGTCTTCCACAGAAGTGAAGATGGGGTAAATATTTCCAGCAGTAAATGAATTCCAAATAAATTGCATGAAAGGACACAACAGAAATATATGCCTCACAGATTCAATACAATTGGTACATAGTACACAACATTCATTCCCATGCCAGCCCTTTTTCGTAAGATTGTCCTTTGTTAGGATTCTATTGGACAAAGCTAACCATGTAAATAATTTAATTTTCAGTGGTACCCAACAGTCCCAAATTGCATGCATAAATCGAAAGCGATGCCCACCATCATTAAGCATTTCATAACATGATTTTACAGTAAAAGTGTTGCTGGTGGGTTTCCATGTCATTGTATCTTGGATATCTGTGAGAGTAGTAGAACTAATTATGCCAATTAAGGTATTCACTTGATCATGTAGTAACTCAATATTCTCTATTGTCAAGGGTTCAATAAAAATAGAATCCGGATTAGCAGCATGCAAACTCAGAATTTTAAAGACGGAGGCTTTTTTGGATCTAGCCAATTGATATAAATCAGGTAGTAGAGTTCTCAACTTTTCGCCATGCCACCACTTGTTTTCCCAAAATAAGGTATCTCTACCATTTTGTGTATGAAAATCTGAGAAGGTATTGACAATGTCAAAACAGTTCTTAAGTTCTATCCATAAAGGAGAGGCTCGACCATTTGATATATTGAGGATAGCCCCTGAGCCATTCCTTGCATAGTATTTTGCTTTTACTACATCTTTCCATTTCAACGAGTATGTGGTAGAGAGTAGTTGCCAAAGCAACTTACATTTCAAGGCCAGGTTGAAATTCTCCAGGTTAATGATGCCCCATCCGCTCTGTTTCTTTGATCTAGTAATTGTTTTCCATTTCACTAGATGGCGGATAGTATTAGTGGGAGCAGCATTCCAAAGGAATCTGCTTCTAATCTTATCTATTTCTTTGATAACACTTGTAGGAATATGAAGGACCGAAAGGAAATAAGTGAGAATGGCGGAGAGGACAGAATTTACTAACGTGAGTCTCCCCCCCAAAGAAAGTAGTTTGGCTTTCCAATTTGATAATCTTCTGGTAATTTTTTCGATTATTGGGGACCAATCCTGATAGTTAGGCCTCCTGAAGTGTAAAGGCAGGCCTAAGTATTTAATAGGTAGCTTATCAATACTGCATCCCAAAATTTGAGAAGCCCTGTTGGTAAAGTCCTCGGAAACCCCCAAAGCAGTGATAGATGATTTATTGAAATTTATTTTGAGTCCAGAACAGGACTGGAAGCAGCATAGAATTCTCTTGATGTTTACAATATTTTCTTCCTTAGCAGACAAAAACAGGATTGTATCGTCTGCATATTGAATATTGAGTACATTAGGGCCACCATTAGGTAACTGAATTCCAGTTAGTAAACCGTTTTCCATTGCAAGGGAAAGCATCCGATTCAACACATGTGTGACCACAATAAACAATAATGGGGATAGTGGATCACCTTGTCTTAACCCATTGGTAGCCTGGAAGTACCCCCGAGGGGAACCATTAATTAGGATAGAGTACTTAGCGTAGGAGATGCAAATTTTGATCCATGTGGTCCACTTATCTCCACAACCCATTCCTTTGAGAGTTTCTAAGAGAAAATCCCAATTGACGTTATCAAAAGCCTTTTCAAAGTCTAGTTTCAAAAGCAGTCCTGGGATGGCATTCACTTGCATGTAATGAAGGGTCTCCTGGGTAACTAGAAAACAATCACCAATGTACCTACCGGCAAGAAAGGCACATTGAGAGTTATCAATAATATTGTTTAAGATAGGATTGAATCTAGTTGCTAAAGTTTTGGAAATAATCTTGTAGATACTGTTACCAAGCTAATGGGCCTGAAGTCTTTTATCTCCTTAGCTCCATCTTTTTTGGGAATAAGGGATATAAAAGTCTGGTTAACATGAACCAGGTATTTCAAATCACTTGTGGAATGAAGTTTATTGAAAATGTTCATAATATCATCCTTTAATATGTCCCAAAAATGGTGGTAGAAGCACATTGAAAAACCATCGGGGCCAGGGGCTTTTTCCCCAGGAAGTAGTTTGACATTGAGGTGAATCTCCTCCATAGAAAAGGGAGTTTCTAACTCGATTGCGTTTGGGATCTTGGTAGGCACCAGCCTATCCCAATTAAAACTAGGTATTCTCCTCTTTTTTTTGTTGAATATCCCATAGAAGTGTTTTTCTATTGTTTCACAAATGCAGGATGGAGAGTATTCCTGAATGCCATTAATAGATAATGAAAGAACCGCATTTATTCTTCTTCTATGTTTTACTATACCATGGAAAAATTTAGTGTTAAGATCTCCTTCCTTAAGCCATTGGATCCTGGATTTTTGTTTCCAATATGCTTCTTGCTCTTGAAGGAGTGAGTGGTGTTCTTCTTTAAGATCCTTTAATTTCCTCTTTAGGAGAGTGGAAGTATTATGGCATTCCAATGATGAGTCTATATGAGCGATCTGTGTCTCTACCATCCTGAGTCTATTTTTCCTCTGCTCCCTCACAGGGGCAATCCATGACTTGATTTGTTTTTTCAGGAACTTTACTCTATAAGAGAATCGCGCCACAGGAGATATGGCTACACAAATCTCAGAAGAGGTTTGCCAACAATATTCCACAAAACCAGCAAAGCCCTCAATTAATAGCCAAGATTTGTAGTATTTGAATGAGGGAGGACCCCAGTCATGTGGAACAGTATTGAGAACAATGGGTACATAGTCAGAAATAACTCTGGGTTTACCCAAACAATAGGAATTGGGATACTTATCGCCCCAGCCTGTTGTGATCAGAAACCTGTCCAATCTGACCATAGTAGGATTGTCATGAAAATTTGACCAAGTGTACTTGCAATTATTGGGAGGGATGTCAATTAAACAACGATTTTCAATAAACTCATTAAATTCTTTCATATTAGAGACAAGACCATTCCGTGAGGAATGCTCATATGAATATCTTATTAGATTGAAGTCCCCCCCAATTGCCCAATTAGGATTTACTCGATTAGCAATGCTTTCCAGTTCTTCTAAGAAGTTTTTTTTAAGCTTGAATGGCATGGTCCATAGACTCCAATGAGCCACCATTCAAAGTCATCCTAAGTATTTTTAAAAAACACAGAGAGACTATAAGTAGCCACTATGCGATCAGTCATAGTGAGAAGGTTGTCATCCCACCCTAAGGCAATGCCCCCAGATGCACCCCAGGATAGTAAAAAATCCATTGAGTAAGTATACCTCTGCCAATGAAGTTTAAAGTAGAAGAAGGTATGGCCTCAAGCTTAGTTTCAGTAATTATAATGATGCTGCACTTGTTAGCTTTTATCATATTCATAATGGCTCTTTTTTTTCCCCCACTTCCCATTCCCCTGATATTCCAAGCTGCAATCAACATTTAAATATGTTGTGAAATGGAAAGAGAAGCAAAGTTCTCAAATAAAGTAGAGTCCTCAATCAAATTTTGACAAGTTAATCCTTGGTCATTTCTGACCTGATTGTAAAAAGAGTTAGCCTCAGCATAAGTATTAAAATGAATACCAATCTTTTCAGCAAAGTTGTTGAAATGCCCATAGGAATCCCAGGTAAGAACATCATGCAATAAGATATCAGTATTATCTAAAAATTCAGAGTAGGAATTTTCAGCATTTTCTGGGTCTGTAACAGCATTTTGTCTAGTAACAGAATCCACTACAAGAATGGTAGCAAAGGCATTAACAGAATTGTAGGTATTAGAAAATGGAGTATGCAGTGTACCTAGCGCATGTAAAGGTGTTGCTGTGCGATGGTTATTCTCTGTATCCTCACAGGTACCTCCCAAATCATCGCTTTCCAAACAATCATAAACAGCCAACACTTTTTTAAACTTTGCTAAGGAAAGATTCCTTGCCTTGAGTTTAGATTGTATAAATTTAGAAGTTTCAGTTTCTCCAGAGGCAGTGTTAGGAGTGGTTGTTGAGGGGATATTGGGAGAGAGATCATCCCTTGGGGAGAAGGAAGACGGTAGTAAGCTATGCTCAGTAGTCTTATAGGAGGTCTTCTGCTTTGGGCTAATTGGTCTAGTCCACACATTTTTCCCTGTTCTTTGATTTCTGTAGCCTCTATTACCCCTCCACCCTTTAGTATTTTTAAATTGCTTTCGAGTAGGATTCAAAGGGTTAGAGCTATGAAATCCTGTGGTAGGTTTAGGAGGCCACAAATTGGTCTTTTTATTAGCACCCTCAGAGGAAGATGCACATAGGTCCCAACTCTGTCTGTACTTAATAGGGTATACAGATTTACCATAGGCAAAGAACCTACAGTCTGGTATCTCCATACCAGGAAGAACTTTAACTCTAACTCTGGCAAATCCCAGAGTTTTCACAGAGTTTAAGGACATGTCCACTTCTAGGAGTTCGGCAAAACTTTCTACCATGTGTCTGAAAATATCCACATTCCAAAGGTGATGTGGAAGGCCTTCGAGACGAATCCAAACTCCAATCTCTTTGAGATTACAGATTGCGTTGGAGTTGGAAGTCCAAGGAGTGAACAATGCTGAAATAGACTGCAGCATGGGTCCATAGATAGGGAGTGAATCATTTCTGTCCTTAATGGAGGGGAAAGTCAGTAGGTATTTCCCAGGGGAGAATGGTTGAACCTCTACATTAGGAGCGTTTGACCAATGAGTCCTAATATGAGCCTTAAGGGATTCGACTGTCAAAGTGGTATTGTGTGCCGTAATGATTGCACTACGAGATAGAAACAAGTATTGATTACATACTGCTTCAGACGGCACCAAAATATAAGGGTTTTGAGGAGAGTGCCCGATATTTTGGATGGTAGGAGGGAGAGTGGCAGCCATCTGCTCACCCTAAAAAAATTTACACAAAGCGACGGAATTAGTGGATGCTTTGCACTTAAAGCAAAAACCCTTGTATTTACAATTTTTCTTTTCGTGGCCCCTCAGTCCACATTTAAAACACCTTTTATGCTGAATACAAAAGCTTACCCAAGGAGGATGAACCTTTCTCCGTGATATTTTTTTCCCAACCGCTTGCAGTGTCCGCAACCGAAGATGAAGTGGTGTAAGGCTCAGGATTTTGTCGACCACTGTAAGCGGCAACTGGGGGGGGGGGGGGGGTTGTCGAAGTGGGAGACTGAAGAACTGCAAATTGCGAACCAGAGGTATTAGGGATGGGTGTCTCCGGGAGGCGGCAAAGTACAGATGGTATACCAATGTCAGAAACAGTGCTCGCAGACAGAGGAGACCTGGAGTGCTCAGAATTCGATAAAGAAAAGTATTGTTTTCCAAAATCCGCTTCATTTTCAAAAGGATAAGTAAAAGATGTCCTGGGCATTCCAAAATTGCCCTTGCTACTAATGGAATTACTGAATTCCGAAAAAGGAATGTCAAGGCTATATTTGTAAAAGGGCACATTTTCCACTCGTTCAAAATCTCTTTTTTCTCTTTCACACGAAACTACAGGGCCTGACGGGAAATAAATGCGAGGTGACTCAGCATTGTTCACGCATGGGACAAAATGGCAACCGTCAGAAGACAAAGTGGGGAGGTAAGGTCCTTCCCCAGGATAATCCTCCATCTCAGTGGTTTGAAAACTCTGATTACCGTTAATAGCAACAATATCATTAATGGGACAGGGATTAATTGTCAAATCCCCCAATAA
>JAMKQA010026726.1:0-14344 GCA_024699735.1 Posidonia australis
GGTCCTCAGCAATCAATACACCAAGCCATGTTTGCAGAACATCAGAACAATGCTTGGGTGTTACCATGATTGGATATCCCTGCACGGCACAAGGGAGATGAGTGGGAGGAGAAGGGGGAAGGAGAAGGGGCAAAGAAGGAGGAGTGGGGATGAAGGGAAAAGGTGGGGAAGGAGAAGTGCACACCGGGGAGGAGAAAGAAAGAAGAAGAAAGAAGGAGAAGACAGCGATGGGCGGTGGAGGAGTGCGGTGCGGCTTATAAAGCCTGCGCCCGCAGTAGCTGGGAACGTGCTCACCTGCACATCTCAGCCACCGGTACACTACGCGAGCAACCAACCACTCCGCCCAACCACAAACCATAACCAACGGCCCACGAACTTGGGCCCCATGTGGACCCCACTCCTGAGCCCCTCATGCACTGCGCCAACCACGCATAGGGACACGAGAATAGGAGTCAGCCCACGAGGTCAAAGCCCAAAAGCACAAAACCACACAACGAGCTTCAAAACAGTAACACCCATTTAGGAATAAAATTCATAAAATGTAAATAATTACAAAAATGAATTTTATGGGTATTATATCCTAACCCTCTTAAAAGAATATTTCATCCGTGAAATCACTAGGCGAAAAGAAATGGGTACTGGGCTAGGATGGCTTCCTCACATTCCCACGTGGCCTCCTTGGCTCCATGATGCCGCCACTGCACCAAAACCAGCGGAATCACCTTGTTCCGTAGCACCTACTCCTTGCAGTTCCACAATCTCTTCTCCATCTTCCAACCCAACACCCATTCTTTCTCCCCTCTCTTCACATGAATCCAACCACATCTACAACCCATCCTTTCCTCCCATCTTCTCCAACCCATCTCACCATATCACCTAGTAGCAGCTTTGGCCAAGCTTGAGCCTGCCACGAACCAGAGCCACTGGATGTGCCGCTGCAAGCTCGAACGACCGTCAATCACTGTCGACGTGTAGGCAGGCAGGATAGAGGGAGCATGGGGGACATCTGGTAGTTACGGGCGTTAGGGAGTTGATAGTTTGTTAGTTAGTTAGGTTCTGTTGGGTTCTGCTGCGTTCTTTTAGTGGGTTGTTACAGCTGCCGGCGATTTCACCTATAAAAGGGGCAGTAGAGGCAGAGAAAAAGAAGAAAAAGTGAAAGAGAGAGAAACAGAGAATTCAGAGCGAGAGAGGAAGAGAGGAGGAGATAGGGAGAACTCCAAAGAGAGAGAGAGGAGCTCACGGAGGTGAAAAAGGGGGAATTCAGGCCACTTCCGGCGAGCAGCGGAGGCAACACACGTTGTCAGGCCAGGTACGCCCTCTTCTAGCCTCATTTAGCTTTAAATTTAGTTCCCTAGAACTTCCTGGATCGATTCCAATTAAGCTAGAGGCCCCTTCTGGTCGGAATCGGTCCCTAGGCCTCGCCGTCGCCGTTTTCTGGCGACTTTAGGTGGCGAAGCTAGTCCAAGGCTCGACCCTGGCCCCAGAGTGGTAGTACTACCTCTCCTAGCCTCCCTTTTGTTTCTCCACCCCTCCAATTCCCGTTTCGATCGCAACGAAGGTCTCCACCAGATGTTCGCTGGAGCTACGCCAAGTTGCCGTCACCAGAGAAGAAGACTATTCATCGCGACTAAACATGCACCTTCAGCCCCATCGTGCCACTCTGAGCATCCAGAATCGTTCTATGGCATGCCCCCAACGCTCCGAAGCCTTCGGAGCAAAGCCACGAGCTCTGGATCCCGCCAGCACCCTTGCTCACTGGAGGAGACGATGGCGACGACAGACCGACCCCCACATTGCACGACCTTCCTCCGATTTGACCCCCAAGGGAAGAGACAGGCTCCTCAGTGCTCCCCGAAGCCTCCAAGACCTCTCAATCACACGTCGCAACCTTCAGAAATCCATTTCTTCACTGACGCCGTCGCCGGAGTGCTTCAACGGCGAGGGAGGTGGGAGGCCCACTCCTGCCATTCGATCCTAGATCCAAACCAATGGATCTCTCCTCCTCTTGCTTCCCATGAGGTCTGATCTCAAATCAAGCCATGGGAAAGCCTCCAACAGCCCCTCCAATGGTCGTCAACGACAGAGCTCCGTCGTCGGCAACCGTTGATCTTTTTTTTCTTTTAAAAAATGAAATAATAACTTTCTTTAAATAAAACTTTTGTTACATTTAGATCCTTTTTTTATTACAAATAGGTCCTTCTCTTGCATTTAGGTCCTTGATCATTTTTTTAAAAATCGTTTGAATAAAGTTTTAACTGAAAATATTGCAATGTGCCCCCTGATGTTTCATAATAATGTTTTCCAAACTTTAAAGTTTAATAAAAACCCTCAGAGTTTCTTTTCATGCACTTTAATCCAACCTTTTTTGCATAAAGAACCCTACTCTTTTTTGAAACTATTCTCCATGCATATTTCTATGGATAATCTACATTTTAGTCCCTAAATTTTTCTAAAATTACTCTGAATGCATATTTTTATGGTTAATTTGCATTTTAGATCCTGAACTTTATTGAAACTCCTCTTAATGCATATTTTTCTATCAAAATTGCAATTAAACCCCTGAACTTTTCTGAAATTACTTTGAATGCATATTTTTCTTGTTAATTTGCATTTTAGACCCTGTACTTTATTACAACTTCTCTGAATGCATATTTTTCTGTCAGAATTGCATTTAAACCCTTGAACTTTACTGAAACTCCTATGAATGCATATTTTTCTGGTTAATTTGCATTTTAGACCCTGAACTTTATTTAAACACCTCTGAATGCATATTTTTCTATCAGAATTGCATTTAAACCCCTGAACTTTGCTGAAACTCTTTTGAATGCATATTTCTCTGATTAAATTACATTTTAGCCCTTAAACTTTTACAGATTTCACACTGAATGCCTATTTTCTAGGGTAAAATTACTAAATTGCCCCTGAAACTTTCATAGACTCCATCCCTTGCATATTTTACCCTGAATTCCCACTGAATTGCATAAAATACATGTTTAATGGCATAATTGCATTTTGACCCATAGAAACCTTCAATTTGACTAGGAATGTAGAGTTTTGCACATTTGACTCCAGATTTCTCTAGAATTACATGAAAAGTGTTTTTCTAAGAATTTTTGATGATTTAGCTTTAGAATTTCAATTTTCTTTCAGAACTTGGGTTTTTTGTACAAAATCCCTTGGAATTTTCATTATTACATTCACACATACATTTTGCATATTTTGTTGCATCTTTTCATACAAGTTTTCTCGCATTTTCTTCCTTACGTTGTGCCCGCGTTCGTAGCTTGCTTCAAGCTTGGTTTTCCCGTTGTTTCCCAGATTTCTCTCGATTTATTTTCACGTTTTTTATTTGACTTGGCTTTTCATCGCCCGAGGGCTTACATTAAAAGGCTTAACAAAGCCGACATTATCTCGGAAAGAGGATTATTTTCCCCAACTTGATTTTCTCAAATTTATCCAAGTTTCCGCTGATTTGCGAGGCGCTTTCTGAGAATTTTTCGATTTTCATGATTTTCCTCATCGCCCAAGGGCGTACAATAAAGCGACATTCTCAATGCCTACATTTGACCCTCAGATTAACTTTTCCCTCTTTATCGATCAGCTCAGTTTGACGTCGAATTTTACGTCATTGATCTTGAGCCCACTTTCAATCTCCTACTTGAGCGCCTTTGGTTGCATAAGCATCAAGTCATCCCGTCAACCCTACATCGCATGATTAAGTTCTGCTATGGCAATGACATTGCTATCGTCAAGGCTGAGAACTTTGGAAAGGATGAGGTTGTCGTAGTCTCTTCAGTTGACTTGCAGATTGTCCATTTTGACCCCAAGCCCTCGGATGTGCTTTACCGTGCTAACTGGTTTGAACCGGTCAACTTCATTCCAGATCATGAGTACGCCAGCTACCTAGCCGTTCATAGCCACCCCCACTTGATGGTTGAGAACCTCTGTCACCATTGGGGATATGAAAAAGGGGCACCACATGGGCGATACGGTCAAGGGATCACGGAGACCATTGAAGCAAAAGAGAGAAGAGACCACGAAGGACTAGGCTACCAAGGACCGTTCTAGACTTCACACAAGCACCAAAGATTTGTTATCCCTTAGGATTTAACTAACTTTGTTAGCACAAGTGTGTTGGATCCTAATCAAACCCTTCCCTAGTAATCACAGTGTAGTAGCAACAGAGTCCAGCTAAGGACATTGAGTAGGTTTGCATGGAGGATTACTACACAGATGAAGTCTCCCCTAGTATAGTTGAGGTTGACACTATTGACAGAGAAGGTCAGCGGTGTCAGCATCCGCATGTTTAGCTTTACCCTTCACCTTATCAGTAGCAACGGTCACATTAGACCTCACAACTAGTTTATAATCGCCAGTTCCGACCATGGTCTAAACAGCATGTAAAAACTCCCATGTCACTACCACTAAACCTAGCTACAAATTTCATTTAATTATTTGTTTTAGCATTATTATTAACCAACAATTACACTAATGATGTAGCTAAGGCTAAGTACTCTCAATAGGAAATAAAACTAATAACAACAGAAATAAATTAAACTAACACTCACCTGGATCCCATATGTGTGGTGTTGTGACTCTTCCTATATGCACTAGTAACTAACAGCTACTATCCTGCACCTGCCAAAACACAGGAAACAAAGTAGACGTGAGTGACCACTCAAAGGTCACCCAACACGCACCCCACCTACAACTCGACATCTTATGCTGAGGGAAACCAAGCACAGGCATCACACCTAGATGCCGACAAACCAAAACAGCAATCTACCAATGCCAAGCACAACAAGCACTGGCATCACTCTCGGATGCCGCAACACCAAACCAAGCAATCTACTACTACCTGGTAGGCCACAAAATCACAAAACCATGCTTTTAAAACCATTCTTTTATTTTCCTTTGTAAAACAATGTGCGTGCACTTTTAAAACCTTTTATGCATGCATGAGAAAACTAATATCGCTATCTCAAGTCCAAAACAACACCAAAAGCACAACTACAGAGACTCTGCTCTGTATAACATGGTCCTCTCTAGACCCAAGCACAACACCAAACCACAGAGCCTTCGCTCCCAAAACAACGGAGCCACCTCTCCCAAAGCACTACGCCTCAATAGGCGTCAAATACACAACCTCCTCTAGGCCTAGAGCCTGATTTCCCAAACCAGGACTCTGCACAAATAGTGTGTTGAACTGCCTAGTGCCAAGCATACAATACTGGCCACAAGCAGTCCACCGAGGAGCGACCACAATCTCTGCACTACCACGACATGCCACCCTCTACAGGAGCCGCGTCGTCCCGTGATTCTCCCGCCTAGAGAACCCTCAACAAAGCCAACTCCTCCTTGGGAAGGCAGTCCTATCTCTCAAGACGCTACTGCTATCAGGCACGCGTCCCACCCACACTGGCCACTATAGGGTATGCTTTCTCACGACACCCACCACACAGTGCTCAAGAAAGTGTCTCATACATCCACACCTGACAACACCTGAGCCTTACTGCTTACAACGACAGCAAAAGTATCATACCTTCCCGTCATGCCGCGAAACACCACAACCCGTGTACCACAACCCTAGCCTCAAAACGACAGTCAAGGAGTATCATACCTCCATGACTCAACGAATCTTAGCCTCAGGTATCTCGACCCCCAATGCAAACAAAAAACACCAAAAAACTCTTTCCAAATCATTTTCAAATTTGCACTTTTCTCTTTCCAAAACTCTCCTATGGAAAACCTTTTCAAAATCATTAAATGTCCTTAAAAAATCAAGCAACATTGTGCCCAACAGCGGTACAGAAACAAAAGGTCGAGAAACCACAAACAAAACACAGCCTCCAAAAGCACCTTGGGAGCGTCTGGGTTCACGAGCACTACGCTCAATCCACGACCACAACCCAAGAAAACACCAACAACAAAGCAAACACAACCAAAACTCCACGCTCTGCCGCCAAGTGTAAGACACCTACTGGCTCATGTCCCTTAGGAGCATAACTAGATTGGGTCAGACATCTAGAACTATGCCACTAAATACTCCATTCAGTGCACTGCACACAAAACCACATAAACTCTAGACCTAGGGATACTATCATTATCCCTAAAGTCCAGTCTAAACCAACTAGGGAAAAAACCTATTATTTCTAAATCATTCATCTTTTATTCTACCTACACCCCTAGTGGAATCTTGCTAATTAATTTTAGGCAAATCCTACATTTACCCTAATGGTTATCCTAATCATTTATTCCATCAAAGCCTTGAAAAACACCCTAGAAACCCTAGCCGACCTGCCATCTAGGCCATGCAATTGGCCCGCGTCCCAAGCAATCTTGTCTGAGTTCCAACAGACCCTAGACCAAGGGCCAAAACTGCTACCAGGTCCACGCATGTGGCCACTTAATCGACCCACACCCCTAGTTTTCTGTCAGAATTCAAATAGCATGAGACAGGGGACCCAAAATTCGCTTGAAGTAGGAACCAAGATCGGACCCACCAAAAAATCACCGAAAATTACACCCAAAATATATGTTGTAGACCTTCGAGTCTACCCTAAAACCCAACAAATAAAAACTGAAATCCATTCACCACACAAGGAGATATGAATTTCCAAGCACAGAGAGATCAAAAAGACCCAAATCCAACAACCACCATAAATGACTATAAATGCCACAATAAATCTCCAAAAATTCCTAAACACATTCCTAGCATCCTCACACATGTAATTCACACTATCATGCCTTTAAACATCAAATTGGAAATTAAAAGAAAACCTAAGGGATGTGTACCTCCACCAAACATGCAGTGGCGACAAACAGCGAAACGGCAGTGCACCTCCCTCTTCCCAGCCTCGAGCAGCACCTCTCTTCCTCCTCCCTGCGACGACGGCTCCTCCTCCTCAACCCTCTCTTAAGTATCTCTCTCTCCTTCTCTCTCATCTCCCGCAACTCTCTCTCACTCTCTCAGATCTCCCTCTCTCGTCCCCCTCTAAAATCTCTCCCTCTCTCGTCCCCCCTCTGACGAAGAAGGAGAGGAAGAGTGTAGAAGGAGGAGAGGAAGGCATGGGTGGGTGGGGCAAGTGGGAGGAGAGAGAAAAAGAAAGAAAAGAAGAAGACGAAAAAGAAAAAGGAGAAAAGAAAGGAAAGGAAAGAAAGAAAGAAGGAAAGTGGCACAACACGAGACCCAACCATGCGATTTCCCACATCTACATGACTTGTGCCCCTAGGGATCCGCCACCAAACCTCTACAACCCAAAGGAAACCCACAAAACTCCTATGACGGCCAGCAAAGCACCCAAACCACACCACGCCAAAAGGCCAGAAACCCACAATCCAAGCATCAAACACTACTAGAAACATGTCCCACATTAGGCATTGGGACCCCCAAAGCCTAACACGCTTGAATTTCATCTTAATTATCTAGGCAAAGCACCACTCCTAAAGCTTGGGTCGTTACAGCCTAACCCCCTTAAAGGAATTTTGCTCCTGAAATTCTCTAGGTGAAACACCAAGAGTATCAAAATTAGACATCACTAGAATGACCCAGACAAAAAAAAAAATATATAACAATGCCACTCAAAATCCACGACTTGTAGGAGAAATCTCCGCCTCACAAAGCCATTTCATCCTACTTAGGTCCATGACGTCACCAAGGGCTCAGCTCTCCTGGAGTCCGAACACCACAGAGACCCCCATTGAAGTCCTTTCTGGACACAAAACCTCCACCCAGAGGCTCCACAACAATGTCTCCTAGAGACACAAAACATCCAAAACACCCTCGAAGACACGCAACCATAGGATGGACCAGGTGAAACCAGCTCTGGCCACGCTTTCGCTGCGCCATTCTGATGCACAACCTGGTTAGCAACCACCAAACTCCACACCTTGTGCTCGGCAACATCTCTCATCACCCTGGAAAACTTCCTCCAATCCAAGGTACAAGAGAAATTTGGCTACTGAGACACAACAAAGCTCTTCATGGATCTGTAGTGCACCGACAGACTAGCCAACCATGTGCTATCTTTCTCTAGGAACGGCTTCCTAGATCGATACTCCATCGGATCCAGAGCAAAACCTCTACTGTGGCCAACACCAAACACGTGGGTGGACAGTTCCTCCTGTGATCCTCCCAACTGGCAAGAACCACAAGACACCATGTTGCCTCACTACAACAAGAACTAATCCAAACCCAAACGGATATTTGGTGGACTCATTACCACTCATTGCGACGGTAGCCTTGTAGGTCTAGGCATGAGACCACTAAAACACCCTTAAACCACTTATTAAGCATGAATTTCATGTCAAAGATACTACAATCTAGAGTCCAGGGCCACAAAAGTCACTATTTCCACTAAAACAACCACACCAATGGTAAGGACCACTCAAGAGTCAAACTCAAATGGATCTCTAATCCAAAGCAACTCCCAATAGAAGTGTCTGAACCAACACGAGCTATTCCTCCTCCATGGGCAGACCTTTCCATGGTGCCACTATCCCGAAGATACTTCTGCTAGATCCTTGAGAATAGTTACACTCGAATCAAGAAACAACTACCTAGAGGAAAACATGTGGGATCACAACCACCAGCTCGACCAACGACGCCACCAAACGAGACGGGCATCCAACTCCACTTGACTCACCCCATCTCCGCCATAGAAACCCAAAATCCAAAAGCAAACACGGGAGAATGAAGATATCCATAGGACGAATAGCGCTACGCCATCCAACCCACTAGCAAACAAGAAAATCAACAACAGGACACCCAAAGGAAACATTGGAGAAAAAATCTCCACCGCCCAAATGGCACAAAGCCATCAGAGCCACAACCAACTAGGACCACTAGGTATCCCGACAAGATACCCCAAACAATACACAACAAACAACACATCAGGCTATGCCACTCCATGGACAAGCCCCAAACCACATGTGCAACACAACTGCACAACACCAATGTGCAACTCCACGTGCACCACCCCTCCCAGACACCTCGTCCTCAGACAGAGCGTCTGGAAGGAGCAACACAGACTTGGGGAACTCACCAGAGCCACCCTAGAACAACAACACACTTCTAGGGACCCACCAAGTCACCCAAAGACCACAAGAGACAGCTGGGGACCCACCGAGTCACCCAAAGGCCACAACAGACAGCTGGGGACCCATTGAGTCACCCAAAGACTACAGGAGGATGGAACTCAAAGCATCCTCCGCAACCACCACAAAGATAACAACAACTACACATCTGGAAAGCCTCACGCTTCACCCAAATGCGACAACAAGAGGACAAAGCTGCAGACATCCTCGCATACTGACACCAACCACCCAGACAGACGACCGACAACAATCACAGACAACCGACAATAACAAACTCCAGCAAGAATAGATAGCAAACAAACAAACACGGAAACAACAACAACAAACAAACAAACAAACAAGAAGCAGCAACAACTATGGAGGGTACACCAAAGACAGACAACCGCGGCACCCTACCCTCCACAGCAAAACACCAAACTACCGAGCACTGGGTGGTGGCTAACCCCCTTAAAGGGAAAACACGTCCTCTGGTCAACAGATGAAGGATACCTAACCTACCTTAAAGGAGAAAGGCACCCCCCAACAAACACCCTACCTCCTCGCAGGCATAGCACACCAAGCAAACTATCACCCACAGCAAACGTGAACAACCTCTAGGCAACACGACTCGTCTAACCACACGCACCATAGGGCCTCTTGCCCTTCCAATCAGCACAGAGCCATGCCCAGAAAACAACCACCACCACACCCACGGGAGACACAATCCTTAATCCACACAAAACTCGTGAACAACACCACACCACACCCCACGGAGTTGAGGAAATCCTAGCGAACTGCTCGACAAGAGCGAACACTACTTCACGCTCTGCTCCCAACTGCTATCTCTCAAGCAGCTCTACCAAATCAGTAATCACTAAATATCCAATCACTAGGAATCCTACCAATAAGGAGTCTAATCGAGAATGCAGACTGTCACTCCCCCGAGTTCCTCGTGGTCCTTCAACCACTAGCTTCACTGAAACTGGAGCTGGAGCTGAAGACACTCTTCAACATCATAAGCAACGAAAATCAATAAAATCAAGGTACAAGAATGCATGATATGCAATTCAACAAAGTCACCCTACCAGACATCCCTAGGCTAATTCTCCTAGGTGGAACTAAGCTCTGATACCAACTGTAACGACCCTTAAGTCACTACCACTAAACCTAGCTATAAATTTCATTTAATTATTTGTTTTATCTTTCTTATTAACCAACAATTACACTAATGATGTAGCTAAGGTTAAGTACTCTCAATAGGAAATAAAACTAATAAACAACAGAAATAAACTAAACTAACACTCAGTAGGATCCCTAATGTGTTGTGGCGTGACTCCTCCTATATGCACTAGCAACTAACAGCTACTATCCTGCACCTGCCAAAACACAGGCAACAAAGCAAACTTGAGTGACCACTCAACGGTCACCTAACACGCATCCCACCTACAACTCGACATCCTATGCCGAGGGCAACCAAGCACAAGCATCACACTCGGATGCTGACAAACTAAAAGGGCAATCTACCGATGCCTAGCACAACAAGCACTGGCATCCCTCTCAGATGCCACAACACCAAACCAAGCAATCTACCACTGCTCGGTAGGCCACAAAATCACAAAACCATACCTTTAAAATCATTCTTTTCTTTTCCTTTGCAAAACCATGTGCGTGCACTTTTAAAACCTTTTATGCATGCCCGAGAAAGCTACTCTCGCCATCTCAAGTCCAAAACAACACCAAAAGCACAACTACAGAGACTCTTCTCTACACAACGTGGTCTCCTCTGGACCCGAGTACAACACTTAACCATGGAGCCTCCACTCCCAAAACAAAGGAGCCACCGCTCCCAAAGTACTATGCCTCAATAGCTGTTAAAGCCATGGCCTCCTCTAGGCCTAGAGCCTAATTTCCCAAACCAGGACTCTACACAAACACAAGCACAAATAGTGTGCTGAACTGCCCGATGCCAAGCAAGCAACACTAGCCACAAGCAATCTACCAAGGAGCGACCATAGTGTCTACACTACCACGACGTACCACCCTGTGAAGGAGTCGCGTCGTCCCGTGATTCTTTCGCCTGGAGAACCCTCAACAAAGCCAACCTTTCCTTGGGAAGGCAGTCCTATCTCTCAAGAAGCTACCAGCAATAGGGCACGCGTCCCACCCACACTAGCCACCACAGGGTACACTTCCTCATGGCACCCACCACACAGTACTCATGAAGGAGTCTCATACCTCCACACCTGACAACACCTGAGCCTTAGTGCTTACAGCGACAGCAAAAGTATCATACCTTCCCATCATGCCACGAAACACCTCAACCCGTGGACCACAACCCTAGCCTCAAAACGACTGTCAAGGAGTATCATACCTCCATGACTCAACGAATCTTAGCCTCAGGTATCTCGACCCCCAACGCAAACAGAAAACACCGAAAAATTCTTTCCAAAATCATTTTCAAATCTACACTTTTCTCTTTCCAAAACTCGCCTTTGGAAAACCTTTTCAAAATCATTAAATGTCCTTTAAAACTCAAGCAACATTGTGCCCAACAGCGGTACAGAAACCAAAGGTTAAGAAACCACAAACAAAACACAGCCTCGACAGCTCTCTTGTCAGGCCAAGGCAAAAGTACCTTGGGAGTGTCTGGGTTCACGAGCACTATGCTCAACCCACGACCACAACCCAAGAAAACACCAACAGTAAAGCAAACACAACCAAAACTCCACGGTCTGCCACCAAGTGTAAGACACCTAATGGCTCATGTTCCTCAAGAGTACAACCAGATCGACTTAGACACCCGGGACTGTGCCATTGAATACTCCATTCAGTGCACCGGAAGCAAAACCACACAAACTCTAGACCTAGGGACACTATCATTATCCCTAAAGTCCAGTCTAAACCAACTAGGGAAAGAACCTATTTTTCCTAAATTATTCATCATTTATTCTAACCACACCCCAAGTGGAATCTTGCTAATTAATTTTAGGCAAATCTTACAATTATTATAATGGTTATCCTAATCAATTATTCCATTAAAGCCTTGGAAAATACCCTAGAAACCCTAGCTGACCTAGGCATCTAGGCCATGCAACTGGCCTGTGCCCCAAGCAATCTTGTCTGAGTTCCAATAAAGCCTAGACCAGGGGCCTAAATCGCTAACGAGCCCATGCATATGGCCCGCGCAATCGGCCCGTGCCCCTAGTTTTCTGTCAGAATTCAGACAGCTTGAGACAAGGGGACCTAAAATTCGCCCAAAGTAGGAACCATGATCGGACCCACCAAACAACTACCGAAATTTACACCCAAAATATATGTTGTAGACCTTCGAGTCTACCATAAAACCCAACAAATAAAAACTGAAATCCATTCACCACACAAGGAGATATGAATTTCCAAGCATAAAGATGTCAAAAAGACCCAAATCCAACAACCACCATAAATGACTATAAATGCTACAATAAATCTCAAAAATTTCCTAAACACATTCCTAGCATCCACACACATGCAATTCACACTATCATGCCCTTAAACATCAAATTGGAAATTTAAGAAAACCTACGGGATGTGTAGCTCCACCGAAGACACAGTGGCAACGAACGACGAAACGGCGACGCACCTCCCTCCTCCCAGCCTCAAGCAGCTCCTTTCCTTCTCCTCCCTGCAACGGTGGCTAGCTCGGCATTGGTGGCTCCTCCTCCTTAGCCCTCTCTCAAGCATCTCTCTCTCCCTCTCTCTCATCTCCCTCATCTCTCTCTCTCTCTCTTTCTCATCTCTCCCTCTCTCTCTCTGATCTCCCACCCCCTCATCTCCCTCTCTCGTCCCCCTCTCAAATCTCTCCCTCTCTTGTCCCCCCTTCAATGAAGAAGGAGGAGAAGAAGAGTGTAGGAGGAGGAAATGAAGGCATGGGTGGGTGGGGTAAGTAAGGGAGAGAGAAAAAGAAAGAAAAGAAGAAGAAGAAAAAGGAAAAGGAGAAAAGAAAGGAAAAGACAGAAAAAAGGAAAGGAGTACATGAGACCCAACCACGTGACTTCCCATATCTGCATGACTCGTGTCACCAGAGACCCGCCACCAAACCTCCATGACGTAGGGGAAACCAACAAAACTCCTATGATAGCCAACACAACACCCAAACCACACCATGCCAAACGGCTTGAAACCCATAATCCAAGCGTCAGGCACTACTAGGAACGTGTCCCACATTAGGCATTGGGACCCCCAAACCCTAGCACACCTAAATTTCACTTTAATTATCTGACTAAAGCACCACTCCTAAAGCCTTAGTCATTACATAGTGCAGCCATTAGTGCCATCAGTCACAGCAGCAACCCAACCTACAGAGTTGTTAGTAGGATTGGCATTCCAGGTTAAGCAGTCAGCTAGCAACAACATCGCAATTCCTCACGTCCCTAGGTGCACTGAGTAGCCAGAGACTTGTGCCTACTATGTTGATTTTGCCTTAGATAAGAAGGAAGGCACTGCCATAGGGAACCTCATGGACACTGTGCTGAACAACTTAGAGATGTTCAGGAACAATTAGCAATCTTAGCAGAGGACATAGTAAAGGAGAGCAAGAGACGGAAATCATTGAGGACACATCAGTGCAGTGTTGGCAACACCATAGAGGCAGCTCATCCCATTCTCCAAGAAATTAGCATTCCGGTACACCAACAAAGAGGTAGAATACGAGGCACGTATCCTTGGCTTGTAGGTGACATTGCAGCATGGTGTGGGGAAGGTATAAGTCCACAATGATGCCCTACTGATCATATTTCAAGTGACAGGAGTTGGAAGACAAAGGACCCGAAGTTAATGCCATATCACTCATACCACCTGAAGCTCATGGCAAAATTCGAGGACATCTCCTTCTCTTTTATGAACAGAGTCAAGAATGCATATGCTGATGCACTAGTAACTCTAGCATCTTGGCTATTCATACCAGATGATCATGTCGTCAACGTATCAGTAACCCGAGTGGATTATCCCATATATCGTATGAGCATAGAAGAAGTGGATCCACCAGGAGAGCTCCCTTGGTATCACAACATCAAGGTTTTCCTACAAACTGAAGATCTCCCACCCGATGCCTTCGCCACTGTAGACACCCCGATTTTGAGGTGACCGAGAGGTGAGTATCCTTATGTTGCTTTGGATGTGATCAACCCTTAAACCGAGCCCCAAACCCACTAGCCAGAGCCCCAATCAGACATTTGAGAGCTGGGTGGGCGCACCAAGGTGGCGCACCAAGATGGCGCACCAAGGTGGCTCA
>JAMKQA010026765.1:0-10442 GCA_024699735.1 Posidonia australis
TTGGGATAAATCCGAGAAAATCAAAAAGGGGAAAATAATCCTTGTTTCGGGACCATGTCGGCTTTGTAAGCCTTTTACTGTACGCCCTCGGGCGATGGAAAACCAAAACAAGTGAAAACTATGGAAAACTGAGGAAAACCCTGAAAACGAGGAGAGAACTAAGCTCGAAACAAAGTTAGAAAAGCGAGCACCGAGCAGGGAAGAAAAGACGGAAAAAATCGTGCAAAAAGATGTGAAAACTGTGCAAAATGCAAGTGTGAGTGCAAATCTGAAGAAGTCTAGGGGTTTTTGTGCAAAAAACCCCAAATCCGAGGAAAACTGACATTCAGAAGCCCAAATCATCGAAAATACATAGGAAAACACATTCCATGCATGTATGAAGAAATTTGGGGTCAAATGTGCATCCCTAATGAAAATGATGTTCTCTAGGGGTCAAAATGCAATTTTACCACTAATGCATGCAATGCAAATCAATTCAGCATAAAATCAGGGTAAAAATGCAATAAAATGTCTTAGTAATGATCTAGGAAGTTTCAAGGGCAAAATGGTCATTTTACCCACGAAAACCGGCAATCAGAACAAAATCAATGAAGTTCAGGGGCTAAACTGCAAATAACCCAGCAAACAAAGCATTCCAGGAGAAATTCAAGAGCAAAAATGTAATTAAACCATGAAAACAAGCTTCTGGAATGTTTTAAAACAAAGTCAAGGAGTTTTATGCAATTTTCATAGCAAAATAAGTCTTCTGGAAGTTTTCTATAAAACATAGGGGCCTAAATGCAATTTATCCAATGAAAACATGCTTTTGGAAAAGTTTCAGAGAAGTATGAGGGCTTTAGTGCAATTAAACCATGGAAAACAACTATCCAGAGAGCTTTTGAAATATGCAAGGGCTTAAATGCAAATAAACTAGTAAAATTAAGCAATCTGAAACTTGTATGAAAGTACAAGGACTTATATGCAATTGTTACTGTAAAAATAAACTGTCAAAAACATTTTGAAGAAGATCAGGGTCTTTTATGCAATTTTCACAAAAAAATGAACTTCCAGGAAATTTTTAAGAAAGTGCAAAGTCCTTTTAGCAAAATGTCTGAAAGAAAGTATGTTTCAAAGACTCTAAGGGCTTTTATCAAAGTTTTAAACTCAGAAGACGTTATTTTAAATGTTTAGGGTAATACATGTAATATTTTCAGTTAAAATTTTATTCGAAACATTTTAGAAAAATGAATGCAGGACCTAGATGCAATAAAAGGACCAAAAAGTAATTCCAAAAGGACCTATTTGCAAGAAAAACATAAACACCAGATTTTATTTAAAATAACGATTTTAAAATGGAAAAGAAATGACGGTCGCCTGCGACGGAGCTCTCCGCCGGCTACTACCAGAGAAGTGCAAACAAAGCCTTCCTGTGGTCCGATCTAAGATCAGACTCCACTGGAAGCAAGAGGGAGAAGAAAGGAACACATCGAATGGACTAGATGGGGCGTTGAGGTGCTTCGGCGACGGCATTGGGGACGAAGGAGCTCTTCGGAGGCTGAGGAGCGGTGTTCCAAGGCTCCTGGTTGCTGGGGATGCTGTTGGGACCCTTCTGGAGCGACGCGAAGGTTGGTAAAGCGAGGTGGTTGCCTGACCGTCGCCACCGCAGCTTCCTCCAGCGAGCGGCATTGCTACTGCGATCCAGCGGTCGTGGCGCAATTCTGGAGGCTTGGAAACTTTGGGGACACGTCGTGCGATGTTCCTGAGGTGGTGGAGCGGCGTGGAGAGGCGTGAGGCACGCAGACAGTGGTTGGCCTCCGTCGTCGTCTCCAGCAACGGCAGCCCTGAGCATTTCTATGGTAGGCGCATTGTGTGCTTCTAGAGAGGCGGAGCGGCAATGCAGAGGGCGGACGAACTCCAGGAGGACCAAAGGGGGAAGAGGGAAGACTCGGGGGTCCAGGAAACATGCTGGATTGCCCCCCCCCACCTCTGTCGTCAGATTGTGGCGACGGCAGGGCACGGCGGAGCTCCGTTAGCCAAGGGATCACTTTGGATCCCTTGGAAATGCTCCGGGAAGAGAGGAAAAGGCCTAGAAATCTTTATTCAGACAATTTAGGAAGGTTAGAAATGTGTACCTGATTGGAGACACCTCGTCGGAGCTTTGGGAGCTACACTACCTCTCTGCTCCTCTGTTGTGCTCTCCTCGCTCGGGCACTCTCGTTCTCTCCATCTTGCTCTCAGTTTTCTCTCTTGAGTGGTCTAGCGGTGTCTGTCTGTGTGCGGCCTCCTCTTTATATAGGTAAACCCAACAATCCGGCGACCCAACAAACTTTGTAACAGAATGCTCTCACTCATAATGGCCTTGCCCACTCCTCTAACAAACTGGGTGCTCCTCCTAACAGACTAACAAACATCTCTAACGGTTGTCCCCTCTTGTCCCCTTGGCTGCCGGCAGGAGATCAATAGCAATCCATGGCTCCGACGATGGCTGATCGGACAGCTGGAGCTGCTCTGTGATGCTGGACTGATGGGGCTTGAGCTAGGCTGAACTCAGTAGGGGAGGATTTGAGGTTGAACCAGGAAAATCAGATGGGTGAAGAAGAAGATGGGTTCAATCAGTGAATTCTCTTTGACTTGGTGATGTTTTGGGAATTTAATTAGAAAACTTTGGAAAATAAAGAAAATGAGGTGTTAATTTGAGAGAGAGAAAGAAGAATGTGGGCTGAGTTATTGTAGGCTTCATGGGCTTCATGGGCCTCCATGGGCCTATGTGGGCCTCATGGGCCTCCATGGGCCTATGTGGGCCTTGTGGGCTCCCATGGGCTCAACTAGGGTTTAATGGGCCTAAGTGGGCCTTCGTGGGGCCAATTGGGTCTCCATGAATTAAATGGCCTTGGTAAAGTCAAAACTCAGCCACCACATCTCCTTCCTGCAAAATTAGAAAATTGGGTTGTCTACACCATACACCATGCACAATGCTACCAAAAGCGTACGGCTTGATCGTACCAGAAGAATGTCCGATCAAGGGCTTTTGCACCAGGGGACCTAGTCCTCCGTACAATCCATCTCTGACACCCATGGCAAATTTTGGCCCAACTAGCATGGTCCCTTTGTTGTAAAGAAGGTCTTCTCTAGAGGCACTGCAATTCTCGAGAATATGGACCAAGAAGAGCAGCTAGAACGAGTCAATACATGCTACCTAAAGACGTACTACCAGTGACTTGAGGTCGTAACCTTATCCTTCCAAAGTCAACTACCACCCCTCATCTTTTGCTTGCATACCTATACCCATTACATCCATGAAGTCAACCTATAGAGAGAGGCATGTCGGTTAGATCCACCCTTGAACGCTTAACTTGGAGAGGAGTAGAAGTAAGCCTGTGAAGCCTTCCCCACATATAGAGGAACTAACCACCCTGCACAACTCCTCCACCATCAGATCAGGTCCAATTACCTCCAAAACTTGGGAAGAGCGAACCTATATGCCTGAGGAAGAAAAGAAAATAGTAATCTCAAAAGAGTCGGTGTGGAGTCCACGGAATTTGACGAGGAGCCAGATTCTTACCATCACCCAATGCATAATCATCATCTCCCACAGAGAGCCACCAACTACCTAAGCATTCCGATAGAGTCTATTGGGTTGAGACACGTCCTCTTCTTCCACATTCAAATAGGCAATATTGGTATCCCACAACTGAGGGCAATAATAGCCACTCCCATGCATCATACCTTTTTAAATGCAGTCATCGCATCATTAGCATAATCCCTCATTTGGCTTTGTAAGTATCACTTGGTTGCAGCCAGGGGCATGCTAGCTACCTTTATGGTTGTGGGCCAGCAGATGGATATCTTCGACCTGGGGCATGTCAACTGCTTTCTAGCGAAACCCTCCAACATCCTTCGCTAGGGGCATGTCAGTTGCTCTTTGACAGGACATGACAGGCTACTTCCAACCAGGGGCATGTCAACTGCTTTCTATTGAAATATCTCAAATGCATCCCACTAAACAAGACAAGTCAACCACCTTCAAGGCCAAGCTCTAGTCGACCCTAGTCACCATGTGAAGAATAGGGCAAGAGAGAGTAGAATGGACCAAGGCTATCCCAAGCTTGAGAAAGTAAAAGAGAAGCAAGAATTGGCATCATTGAAGCACATCAATTGAGTCAATGATGGCAGTAGTGAGCAAATGGGGCTAAAGACCTTTGCATCAGCACAAGCAAACCAAACAATTGCATGTCAGGCCTTCGGACCACCTCCAAAATCCTAGGGTAGCGGTTATGGGCCATGGCATCCAAGAACTACAGTAGGGTGGTGCAGAAGGAGCATGTGGACAGCCTGCAAGGGAAACACACGGGATTCTCTAAACTCAATTTTTCCTTTAGGGTTTCCATGAGTACAGGACATTTAGAAACTGAAGACAATAGGAATAGAAGTGCAATGCAAAAGCCATTCATTAAAATTAGAGGAGTCTGGTGATCATAACCTATATCCTAGCCTTCAATCATTAGAGCATGGTCGTGACCTACTAGAACTCCAAGAATTGTTGAATAGAGGCATGCCAGGTGCCTTTTCCCAAATGGGCCAGGTCTCGCGATTAAGAGTCCTATATTCCTGGGTACAATCGGAAAATGCCACTAGGCCTAGGTTAGAAGAATGAATGCAGATGCATAGCCATCGAGCTAGCTCCACTGTCATGTTTAAGGAGTTCAGGAGATATTACTGAAGGAACATTGCCATGGGACTTTGCTCATATGCATCCTGGCAAAATCCGAACTGACAAAGGACCCAAGCTAGATGATACTCGACCTCACCAATTAGGCCCAGAAGCACGATTAGCCATATGTTGGAATTATTGATGAACATGCCAAATGGCACAACGGCATATGGGATGATATGCCAGGTCACTTGATCATTAGTTTGGCCCACCAGGTGATCGTAGAACTTGTGAACACCCGAGATGGTTTAAGTATGACCATTGCCATAGTAAGCCTCGAATGCTGATCTCTACAGACGGATGACTTTCACCCCCATATGTGCAGCTAGCCAGACCTATCAGGTAGAATGTCAGCGAAGGACTATAAGCGACAATGACGGAATCAAGATTTGTTGCCGGCACTAAAGCTCTACAGCCGTAGAAATGGTGACAGTAGTGCAAGATCCAACCCAACCCTAAGTAGGTCTCGCCAGAATGATCGATGTTAGATCTATCTACCAAGTGGTCGTGGCCAAGGCAATCTCAACCACATCAATCTGAACCGTGGTTCTGCTGTGATTGAATACCATCACTCGAAGAAACATGCAACAAACCCACACAACCACAGCTCATCCCCTAATTCTGCCCACCTTTGCGACATTTCACTGAAGTAGTCTAGTCGAAGCATGGGGGCAGAATCATCTATGTAGACTAGTTGTTGCCTACACTCAACAACACTCAACCCAGACAATTGGCTCAGAATAGCTAAATGCTCATCATGGCGCACGAACGTTGGAGGACCTAGGTCAGTGTCATTTTGGTTCTGGCAAAGTGGAAGACGTGGTGGGCTTGCTTTTAGAATCTAGTGGCCGCACAAAGTAAATACTGACTCACTTCCACTCGGCCAATGTCAAGGAGTTTAGAGGAAATCCCCCATGAACTGAGCCTCTCCTGATCTCCAACAGCCAAGGCCTCAATCCAAGCCAACAAAATGTCGCAACAATGGACGGGAGTAACCAGTGTAGGGTATCCCTCGACACAGAAAATTGAACAGATAAGGACATCTTGCAAAAGCTCATGGTGCAAAAGGTCATATGCGTGGGAAGCAAAGAGATCAAGCCTAAATCTGAAGACCTTGGCACAACCAAAGACAACAATAGCAGCTTACCATGAGAAGAAGATGGTTGGAGAAAATAGAGGAGCCACCAGTGCCCAAATTGATTGAGGAAACCAAGAGGAATGGTGGAGGGCCAAAGATGAGACCTTTGTATATGGAGGGAAGCTCGTTTGCCTTGATACCCAAAGCCCTATACAGAGAAATAGCCGGGTTAGTGGCCAGCCTAGTGCTATAGCGACTACCGTGGACAAATATGGTAGACTAAACCCAGGGACTAACTACACAGGAAATCCAAGGATTTTCCCAAGCCATGTCTTATTCCAATGACCCACACTACCAGCACAAGTTAAATAAGAAGTAGGAAACAAGCCACAAACATTCATATTGAAGAGAAACCAACAAACAAGTGTGTTCAGAAAAGAGCAGTAGCATAACAGATATTGCCAATCAACTGTCAAGCATACATCAGATAACAGTTACAGGAGTACACCAGAAATACATAATCCTGACAAAGAACTGCAACAAATGAAATGGCTTAATCCTCCTCTAAGTTATGCTCCTTGCCCCTCCAAGTAGTTGCGATGACTTGGTGGATGGCTCTACAGTGCACCCTCCTCACAGTTAGAGCAGAAGCGGCCCAGGCTTCGATAGTTGAGCTAGAGGCGCCAACCAAAACCTCTCCTTAGAAATATCTTCATCATCCAGGCCAAAGTCAAACTCACCACTATTGCCTATGACCACCACAGCCTGGGACCACACCCTAAAAGGAGAAAGCAAGGAAGTCAGAATGAACAGATATAAGGGGGAGTATAGAATTTAAACAATTATGCACAAGACTGATTTAAATGGTTCATCACCAAGGAAGCTGCCCACCAAGCCTGAAAGGAAACAAGAAGTTGTTAGTTCTCAATGGTCGACATATACAAAGCAATATAGAATTCAGCAGCTTACTCAACAAGGAAAATGAGAGTTTACCTTGGCCTGCCAAGCTTGCTCCCACCAGTCCTTGAGTTGTTCTCTGAATCTCTACAAATAGCAAACACATAACATGTTAGAGCAATAATTGACAAAAGCAAGCATTGCAAAAGAATCCAAGTAGCAAATAATAGCATTTACCGAGGCCCAGTCCTCAAGGAACCACATCTCATGCTGGCTCTCTCTCAGCTCCTCATCAAAGAGATGGGTCTTTCCAGCATACTCATACCAGACCAACTAGTCCTCAATAAAACTTCACCTACTTTTGGCAAAGCGCCTTGCTAGAGTTTAGTGGGGACCATGCCACTCGTTCGTACCACTAGAAGGGCCGCAGGTCCACTTGTAGTGCAAACAAAACAGCAGATCAGATAACAAACCTAAGGAGGTGTGGAAACTTAACAGACAAAGCAAAGGCAGCACTTACATCGTCTATACTCAGCAAGTCCAAGAGATAACGACATGCCTCGTAGCTGTATACGTTTAAGGTAGCCCAGTGGTCGGGCTCACACCACTGTCATGGTAGGGGCAAAAGGTCAGAACGGAGACAAAAGAAGTAATGTCCCCTCTCTGTAAGGATCTTTAGGCTTCACTAGAGGGGGATGAATAGTGATTTAATGAATAATCAACAAATTTTAGAGTTTGTTTATCAATTTACAATATTTCAAGTAATTTAAATATAACTAGGAAATTGATATTATGTTAAAGCACACAAAGAACGGGGATGAGAGATAATGAATATACACAAGTAGATTTATAGTGGTTCAGCCTCCCCGGCTTAGTCCACTCCTCGAGAACCCCTCGAGAATTCCACTAACCTGATCATGTTACGGGCCAAGATCGTGTCGTACACTCCTGACAAATTCTCGCCAAGCTCCGCAAAAATCATGGCTTCCTTCTCTCAATCCGAAGAAGAACCTTTACACTTGGATTTTACAACTCTTTTTCTACAATCTCCCAAGCTTAATTTGCCTAAGTGGATGGATAAAATTGGAGCACTCTTGCCTTGGGAGTTTTTCTAATAGAGTAGGAGTGAATGCTTGGAAATAGTGAGTAGCTTGAAGCTCTATATGAGTAGAAAGTATTGGTGCTCTCATAGGTGAAGAATGGGGGTCTATTTATAGGAAAACATGGGTATAAGAATGTGTCTAACGTCTCTCTAACGTTCAGCAACGGCTCATGATTCGGTATGCCGAAAACAAAACGGTCGACCGAAATAAAGCTCAAGCATATTTCGTCTTTATTTCAGCTTACTCTAATTTTCTCCCCCTTTTTCAATAAAATTATTATGCAATAAAGCTCCAATTGTTGAAATTTTTGAATTAATTAAACTCCCTCTATCAATAAGTATGGATAATAACATATTTTCAGTAAAGCTCCCCCTTGATCCAAGCATGGGTAAACAACAATCCATATTCAACAAGTATTGCAAAAAGATGAATCATTTAATGTATTGGCAAACTTATCTCAATATCATTAATTAGAATTGACAGAAATCATCTGTCAGGACAATCAGTAACCGGTATATTTAGATAGACAGAAACAGTAAAAATCGGTTAACCGTTAAAAAATGGTATATCAAAACAAGGAATATTTCAAATTGCAAATTTTTAAATGTCATATTAAATCATTATAACATCCAAATGATTTTAGCTAACCCGTATTATTCAACGAGAAACTTCATTAACCATGCATTTTAATGGGATTTATCAATATTTTTCAATTACGTATGGTCCCATGTTCCATGTCCCATTTGTTCCTTGAAGAGATCAAGTACCTCCATTAAGGAGGGATTTTGGTATCCACTTTATTTTAGGTGCAAAATTTATTTTGGGGATCATATCAATATTCTTTCTGGGTATCCATTTTCCATTCTTAGTTACAAATTCATATTTATCATTTTTAGCCCTAATAAATCCATTTTATTATGGAGTCCCCTTTTTATTCACATTTCCATATTTAAATTTTCTTGATTCAAAGTTCTTCTTACTAATTGTAATATTAGTCACATCATTAAACAAGCAATCACCTTTATTTTTCAATGATGCAAGATCTTTTTCCAAAGCATCAATTCTTTCTTTCATGATGTTCAATTCATTTTTCAAGACATCATTTTCTTTCTCAAGAATTTTATTCTTATTTTTTAAATCATCATTTTCATTTGAAATCATTTCCTTTTCAAGCTTTTCATTAATGAAACTTTTATTTAAGCTTTTGTATTTAGCATTCAAGGATTTATGTATTGTATAAAGTTCATTGAATGCAAGAAGTAATTCATCTATAGAAAAATCTTCAATATTTTCTAGAGATGAACTTATACTAGATGTAGCCATAAAACATGAGTGAGCTACTTCGCTACATGAAGAAGTGTCTTCATCAGCAGAAGAGTTAATATCATCCCATGTGGCTTGAAGAGCTTTCTTTTTCTTAATTTTTCTTTTATTATTTTTGTTCTTCTTTTGAACTTCATTTTTCTTTAAAAAATTCTTGAACTTATGAGTTAAAAGAGCAAGATCTTCCTCATCTGAATTATCCAATTCGAAGGAGGCGTTAAGTGCAATTCTTTTCTTTTCAAGAATATTTTCTAATTCTTTGTCTTTCAATTGAACTTCATATGAAGTAAGGTTTCCTATAAGATCTTCAAGGGAATATGAGGATAAGTCCTTAGCTTCTTCTATGGCTGTGGTTTTCTTTTCCCAATCTAAAGTTAGAGATCTTAAAATTTTTCTAACTAATTCATTTTGAGAATAACATTTTCCAAGGGATTGTAAATTATTCGTTATCTCACTAAACCTAGTAAACATATCACTAATAGATTCATTTGATTGCATTTTAAACATTTCATATTTATGTACAAGCATATTTATTTTTGTTCCTTTTACTTGATTTGTTCCTTCATGAGTCACTTCTAAAACATGCCAAACTTCATGAGAAGTGCTATAATTAGAAATGAGATTGAATTGATCTTGACTAATAGCACAAAATAATGTGTTTAACCACTTAGCATCCAATGTGGCTAGATTCTTCTCTTTTTCATTCCATTCCTTATAGTTCTTTTTACTAGGTGTATATCCATTTATGACAATGTCCCATAAATCAAGATTTATAGATTTTAAGTAAATGTTCATCCTACATTTCCAATAATTATAATTATTTCCATCAAAAAATGGTGGCCTACTAATACTTTGACCCTCTACAATATTTTTGTTAAATGAACTAGAAGTCATATCTAGAAGATGGTTAAATCTTTTTCCTAGATTAACAAGGCTTTGATACCAATTGTAAGGATCTTTAGGCTTCACTAGAGGAGGGGTGAATAGTGATTTAGTGAATAATCAACAAATTTTAGAGTTTGTTTATCAATTTACAATATTTCAAGTAATTTAAATATAACTAGGAAATTGATATTATGTTAAAGCATACAAAGAAAGGGGATGAGAGACAATGAATATACACAAGTAGATTTATAGTGGTTCAGCTTCCCCGGCTTAGTCCACTCCTCGAGAACCCCTCGAGAATTCCACTAACCTGATCTTGTTATGGGCCAAGATCGTGCCGTACACTCTTGACAAATCCTCGCCAAGTTCCGCAAAAACCGCGACTTCCTTCTCTCAATCCGGAGAAGAACCTTTACACTTGGATTTTACAACTCTTTTTCTACAATCTCCCAACCTCAATTTGCCT
>JAMKQA010026778.1:0-15154 GCA_024699735.1 Posidonia australis
TTTACGCTGGACTGATCTGTCACTCTTGATGTTGGTATGTCCTTTTTGATTTCAAGATAAGGCACTTATATCTTTTTCAAGTTATAATATTTATGAAAAATATGCACAAGTAAATAATCATCAAAATTCATGTAATATTTCTAACAGCCCATACTCATGGTTTTGTTGGCTTAACCAGCCCCCGCGTACAGCGTACCGATGATGATGGCGTCTCAGACCTTGAGCCCTGTGCTCACTCACCCCGCTCAGACCTCACGTCTTTTCCTTCTGACCAGGGTTCCATCTGCAGCAGGCCTGACGCCTCCTTTCCCTCTATCCCTGATTCCTCGCTTGGTTTCGAGCGTGATTATGCGTTTCCCAATACCCAAATTAAGACGGTATTTTCGCTTCCCGCCTTCTCCTGTCTTAAAGACGACTCATTAACAGGTGATTAATGGGGGTCATGATCTCGCACGATAATGCACTGACACATCTCTCTGTTGGCGGCACGTCTTTTGACAGCGAGATTTCCTCTCCTACTCTCTGCGGTGGATCGGGTCCTTCTCACCCACGTCTCTCTGCCAGTGAGATACCCTCTGACGTGAGAATATCTCCTGACATTCTCGATGCTTCTATTCCTCTCCCCTTACCTGGCTCTCGGTTTACTCCTCTCACCTTCAGCGTTGAGGAGCATTCGGAGTGGAAGACGATTCGTCGACGCAAAGACCCTTCCCCCTGGTTAGTTTCTGTCAAGCTTCAAAGCGATGTTATTCTTGTAGTCTCCTTGGCCACACTAAGGCTAACTGCAAATATGCTGGTTTTTGCTTCCGTTGCCTTTCCCCCACTCACTCGGTGGCCATTTGTAAATTTTTTCAGGAAGGCAAAAGCGTAGAACGCCCCCCCAGAATGACAGGTCTCTCCCCTCACTCCCCAATCGTTATTCCACCATCTGAGGCCACTTGCGACCTCCTTCTTTCACTGTCCTGTTGTGCCTTAGTATCCTCCTACTGCACACAACTTACTAAGGAAATACTAGAGCACCATATTTCCACCCACTGGCCTCTGGCATCAGGAGTGGTAGTTAAACTTTCAGTCCTTGGAAAGTTCCTTCTCAGATTCCCGTCCCCAAAAATAAAAATAGACACCCTCAATCTCTATGGCTCTTCCTTGCAAGCTCTCCCGGCCACTTTTGTTCACTGGTCTCCGCAAACTAATGCGGTCTTCACCCTTAGGGAGGAGGGTGTGTGGGTTAGGCTAGAAGGTATTCCACATCATCTGTGGAATGTAAACGTTTTCAAACATATGGTGGTTGACTTTACCGACCTCCTAGAAGTTGATCTCTCTCATGATAATGCGAAGCAGTAAACCTTCGCAAGGTGTCGTATACAGTTGCACTACGGTAAAGAACTCCCTGATACGAGGTTTTATGCCTTCGGAAGGATCGTCTACCCCATTAAGTTCAGGGCTAGCTGGGATCTCTGCGATCCCTCTGCACATGAGCCGCTCAACACCAACCCCCAACAATCTTCCTAGACTGCAAGACCCTCAACCCCCTTACCAGCGAGCCCCCCCAATAGGAAATCATTCAAGGCCACCAAATCTTGCCGTGGCAGTAAATCTGGAAAAAAAACAAGGGGTCCATGTATGGACCAGATCCGTTTCCCAGCCCCAACCTAGTGGCCCCTCTTCAGGATCGACGGGGATCCTACCCACCCCGCCCATTGCACCAAGCTCGGAAGGCTGGTACAAAGCCTCCCGCTCACCCACTACTTCTGAGGGCTAGATCAAGTCCTCCCCCACACCTCCTACTTCAAATGGTTGGCACAAGGCCTCCTCTTCCTCTAAGGCGTCCGCATCTTCACTGCTAGATGAGCCCAGCTTTGTCCAGGCTGAGATCCGTGCCAGAAATCTTTTCATGGGGAAGTTCCAAAAGCTGCTGGCACTTTATGACTGCGTCGAGAAGGAAGCTGCTACTGAAACACCCCTGCAAACTCAACCCTCTCATCCAAGAACCCTCATTCACGTACCAGGTACTTCTGATTCCTCTTCCCTCATTATGTTTTGTGCTGTAGATTATGTTGTTTATACTGCTTCCTCCTCTCCCTCTGTCGCTTCTAATGATCATAATAGCACTGCCATGCCCTCCATGGACCCTGATCCTTTACTTTGGGGTTCTTATCAACAATTTCAGGATTTTTGCCTTAAAATTGGTATTAAGCTTAGGTCTCAGGATGAGGCCCAGGAATTTTATTCTCTAGTAAGAAGAGACCAGGAGAAGTCTCCTGTGTCTCTGGATAATAGAGAGAATTCTCATGAGGGGGTGCGGCCCTCTTGTTTTCCTTTTAAGGTTCCATGATCATAGGAACTTGGAATATCAGGGGTCTAGGAGCGAGAAGTAAAGTCAGGGCTATCCGTAATTTAGTTAGATCTCAAAAATATGACATTCTTATTGTCACGGAAACTAAAAAAGAGGAATTCTCGCCTATACTGCTTAGACTTCTTGGAAGTGACAAGATCACATGTCACTCTAAGGTACCGATAAATGCAATTTGTTTCGAAGTAACTTTGATTCCTTCTCATCACACCAAGTTGTTATTTCCCTTCTCCTTCCAGATCTGAACAGGATTTTATATTAAATTCTGCCATTATTTGACCATGTCCGGCCAGATCCCATCGGGATTGAGGTGCATCCTTGTTTCAGTCTGACCTCTGGAAGTATCCAATCCTGTCCAGCTTGATTGTCAGATACATTTACTGTGAAATGCTGCAAATAGGTTCCTATTGAATTGAACGGAATCGAAGCATTGATGTCAATAGTGCTCAATTCCTTTTGTTGGTTAAAGATAATGAAAGGTAATAAGACGACTTAAGACTAAGAAGACTTTAGAGGTCAAAGAATAATATAATATGTTGATGGGTGAGAGAATCCTATGCCCTAACAAGTAGGAGAACCTTGCACATAGGCTGGTCTTACTATTTTTTATTATAAATTTCTTAATTTATTTAATCTCTGGAGTGTCACCTGTCGAACAGATTGCGATCCTTATTCTATACTTTACAGTTTCCTTGACAACAACGTAATGAATCCATACTTGGTACATTGCAAATAGTGGGATTCTAATATGAGATTCTCCCATAAGAAAAGATGAGTAAGTACTTAATGATTTAGTACTCTTAAGATGTAGAATAAAAAGAAAAGTAAGAATAAGTGAAAAATTCTGATAATATTATTATTTTGTTTGAAAGTGATTTTCTTTGAAGATATAAATGTGTATAAGAAGAAATTCTAGTATGATTGAAAAATAAAATAAGTGTTGAAGTAAGTAAAAAAATATATGTAGATTAATATTAATTAACTTGATTATCAAAATATTTAATTTGAAAGTGTACAAATTATATTAAATCTGCATTATTTTTATAAAATAATAAATATACCACATCTGGATTACTTGATACAATAATTTTATTCTATTTCTAATACAGAATAATAATTCTGAAATAAATAAATCAGAATAAAAATTATTATTCTAGATTTATTTTGATTTTTACATAATCAAATAAAATAATAATTCAATTCTGGATTTATTCCAAGAATTGTTCAGCATCCAGAGGGTCATGAATCAGGCACTCGTACTTGCGCTATGTTTCTACAGAATAGCAAATAGCTACTGAATTCTGGAAAACACTGTGGCTAAAGAAAATCTGTCTTCCGCGTAGTGGGCTATCTTTCTTAGTTATGGACATTTGGTACACACGAATAGTTTACCATTATTTGTTTCTGTGGTCCTGCTATTTTTTCGCTGGTTGTTTGATATGGCTGCTTTCATTCAGTCATTCTCCAAGTCATGACTTAGATTGAAATATAATTTTCTCCCTTCTGTTTTTGTCATGCTTGCTATGGATGACGTTGCTTTACTGTCAGTGATAAAATAAAGTGGTGGTCCTGTGGCTAGAGGAAGTGTGGAAGATAAATGGCAAGAGGACACAGTCACAACACAGACGGAATCAAATTAACAATCTTTTGGTGACTGTGAAGTGAAGTCCTTAGTGATATTCTGGTAATAACCAGTTGGCCCACGTACGTCTGGACCTCCATATCTGCTTCTATTTTGAGCAACCAAAGATTGTTGTAGGAAATGGAACAAAAAAAGTTGGGTGTATAGTGATGTAAGAATTAGGGTTAGGACTAGCTGAAGGATCATAAAGAATGGTTGACAATGTGTGAGGAAAAACAGTTCATGGTGTTGCGGTGTTGGAGTTGATTCTTCTTCTGCACCACTGCATGCTAGAATGCACGCCTATAAAAGCAAAAGAACTGTTAACAACCACTCTTATTAAATGAACTTGTTGGTGTACAGTTACACAGTTGATTAGTCAAGTATGAATTAATCTGTCAGTCTGAAATCTGAATCCCTTGTTATTTGATATGTTTAATTGGATTTTCTGGATAAAGCTCTTTGAAGATAGGATGTGGAGATTTTACCTGTTTTTGTTATGATTGGGAATAGAGAACATGACCCATCTGGAAAAGAAGTGGGTTTTCTGCAGCATCACAAGAATCTTTTCAGTGTTTCGTAAAACAAAAAGGAGACTACACTAGATCATGACACCAATTGATGAAGTATGTGACATAACAATAATCCTCTTCTTTTGATGTCTATTCTATTACGTTGGTCCTTGAGCCTTGCAAGGATTTCCTGATCTTAGAACATCTGCAATTCATTGCTTTGGTTTCTTCGCTAAACCCATTATCCCTTCCTGTGGTCTGTGGAGCTGAAGAGCTCGAGCTCTCTCTCTCTCTCTCTCGATCTCTCTCGTGTGAAGAGGGAACTTTATCTTTAGACACTGAGGAACTTATTCTTCTTTTGCTTTGTCACCCAACTCTATATTCTCATCTCTTTTTGACTTTTTGATATTCCTTGTCGATTGCTTTTTCTCTGATATTCTGTTGATTGATGAAAATAACAAGACAGAAACAACAAGCTCCACTCCGGCCACCATGATCTCCCTTCTGTCGGTGTAATGAATGCATTCTTTTATCAACGTCTTCCCAATAAACAAGTGGATGAATTCAGTTGATCACGAATTTAAATTCCTTGCCAACTTCGGCCCAATATGACAAGCACTGATCAAAAGCAAGTTGCAAGTAAAAGAGGACAGACTAAATTTCAGAATAAGTATTCCTTGCTAACCATATGATTCTGTGTTTAGAGAAGAAGTTCACTAAACCGACTATTGGATGTTACAGTAGTTCTCGAGTACTGCAAGATCAGACATTAGATGCTACAAGAATAATCATCAGATTATACAATGTAAAGGCTACAAGATCGGGCATTAGATGCTGCAAGAATAATTGAATAATCATCACATGACACAAAGGGTTAGTTTGGTAAGAACCATCTAACGCAAAAAAAAAAAACCTTATTTCTGAAACTAAACAGTTTTTTTTTAAAATCAGATTATTTCAATACGTTAATTTTTTATTTGTACACAAAAATTTTCAAATAAGTTGATTACGAAAAGATGTAAAAATTATTTTTTATAAAAACACAAAAATAATATATTTTTCCAGAAACGTTATCAAACATTATCAAAGTAAAGGGAGTAAATGAGTTATGCACTAACATGGCAATAGAATACTACGATATTAATTGTAAAATGATACAACAAAAAGAAGAAGTTAAGATCGTAATGGATGCATCTTTGAAGTAGATTCTTGTGGTAAAACACGAAGAACTATCAAACAAAGTAAGCTTGCAAACTTGCAATGAAATATTGGGAGTAATACCTTCAAAAGGAAAGGGTAGATAAGTACAACCAAAATTAAACATCGCTGGCCTGGTTCCCATTCACAGAAACGCGTTGGAAGTGGAGAACTGAAAATCCCTCCCCAAAAAGTATATTAAAAAAAAAAACAGAAATTAAAGGACACAAAAAAAATCCCATTTTTACCGCAACGTTCGACTTTATTTTTACACCTCGAAGGAAGAAGTCATTAAATCCTTTCCATGTTTTCTACAATAAATGACATGATGATCCAACCTTCCATTTGGTGTTACTGCCAAGAAAACGCGTACAGATCACATCATGTGATGTGATATGATGATCTCGTAGCAGTGGTGGTTCTGCCGCCGCTGCAGCTCTCTCTCTCTCTCTCTCCAAAAACTTGCTTTTCTTGTCGCCAACAGACGTGCTAAGTGTCTGCATTATGTTTGTATTTGGCGTTCCCTCTGCTTGGAATTCTTCTTCCAAAGCGTTTTGACCGTTGCCGCACTTCCTCCTCAGCGTCTCTGACTCTCTCTCTGTGCTACCTCCTCCACTGTTCTTCCCGCCTTTGAAACACCAAGGTTTGCTTGCTAATCTCTTCTTCCATCAGAAAAGAAACAATCTTTCTGGACGTTTTGAAGTTATTCCACAGAACCCACTTTGCATTTTTTCTTTCCTTGGATTCCATTGCTATTAAACAAGTTTCTGGATGTGGAAAAGTTGGTATTTTTGCTCTTCCAATCTGTTGTTTAGCTCCATTGTAGAAAAAGACAAGTTTGGCCAAGTGGGGTTTTTTACTTTAAACATTCCGTAGGTACTATAATGCTTCCTTTTTTAATATATTGTAAATCCTGTTTCTGCAAATGGGTCTTCAGCTTCTACCATTCATGGAGTCAACTGTCATTATAACTGGAGTATATTTTGTAAATCCCGTTTCTGCAAATGGGTCTTCTGCTTCTGCCATTCAAGGAGGGAACTGTCATTATAACTGGAGTCTTCAGCAGTGTAATGGATCAGGGATCACACTGTTTTTATGTATCACGCTGTTCCTTTCAAAGTATCCTCTTTTCTGTTTCTTAGGGTTTTCGACAAGAGCAAGATCTCATCTTTTTGTTTCTCGGCGGTGTTTGTGGCGTCCACATCATTTTGGGCAGATGATATGTGAAAGCATTCTCCTCGGAACATCATCTTTTAGGACAACCATAGGTGTCAGTCTTCATTTTGTTGTTAACACAGGTTTTTCTCTCTTCTCTTCGTAGTTTTGTTCAGGAACTGAGTGTGTATGAACTATTTGCTTTTGGATCCCACCATCTTTCACTTATCTCGAGAAATCAGCATGTCATTGTAGACCTGAAAATGGGCTTTTGCTTTTTTCTCTTTACTTTATTGGAGTTTGGATTTTTCATCATTAACATTAACTTTAGAAATTAACCACTGCAAAATTTCACCTGCCATAGTTTTCCCTGACGGGTGTTCTCGGCTTCTCTTTGCCATTAATTATATTCCTAATTTTCGTATTTCTGACCAGTGATTTGCATCATGTCTAACAGCGAATGCGGTTCTTGTGCCCTTGTATCTTCTGCCTGACTGCCTGCATTTTTTGTTTCTTCATCAAGCTGTTAACTTCTAGAGAGGTTCTTCCACAAGGTCTGTTTATAGTAATGCTTTTATTCCTTATTGTTATTTGAATGCACATTTTTTCCTCTCTTGAGATCACATCGTATAGGTTTTCCTCCCTTTTTGTTAAACTTGAAACTCTAGACTTATCTCAGGGTCTATTATCATCTTGCTGTGGTTCATTGGTTTTTTGGAGGAAAAATCCAAGACAAATTTGACTACTAGTTTTCATTTTTTTCTCTTCACCAAACCAAAATCTACACCACTTTCTTGTCTAAGTTTATTTCAAGTCCTAGACTTATCAATAAACTGTTGTCTTGTTTTTCAGTTTTAGTCCAGGTTCTTTTGATAGTGGACATCAGTTCCAGTCCTTCAAAAACCTGAGGAAACTGAAAAGAACATCAATAAGAAAGTAGAACCCACCAATCTGTGGTAAATTTCTACTTGGCTTCAAATCTCATATATGTCCTAACAAAAATTCTGGAGTATAATGTGGATACTAGTCATCTTTATTCTCTTCTTTGTGTAATCTATCCTTGCAATAGGTATAAAATAAATTCAGATACACCCTGTCTAATATAAACATATCTCAAACAGTTCTATACCATCATCCTACGAGTTTGCTGAAGTGGCAAATCTTTTTCTACTACATCTCTGTTTAAGATCTATGTTTGAGAAATTCATAGTAGTAGTATTGGCTTGCAATGGGATGTTCTGCTTCAAAGTTGGATGATGAGGAAGTTGTTCGGCTCTGTAAGGACAGAAAGAATTTCATCAAACAGGCCGTTGAACAAAGACTCCAGTTCGCTTCTGGACATGCTGCATATGTTCAGTCCCTTAGACGAGTTTCCCTCGCTCTACGGAATTACATTGATGGTGATGAACATGGTGACTGCTTTTCTGATTCCTGTTCAACTCCGCCATTCACACCTGTTAAGAGATTAAGCCCGGAAATCCTCAAAATTCCTTTGAAACCTGTACCACCAAAAGCGATTCAATCTGAGAAATGCACTTCAAATGTGGTGCATTACTTGAAATCAGGTGGGAATACATCTGTTTCAGTTGAGGAGAGACCCCAATCACCAGAAACTATGAGAGTCAATTCATATTACCAGACAAATCATTATGGAACGGATGGTTATTATTTTGGTATGCAGTCTTCACCTATGGATCCTTCATACTACTCTTTGTCACCGTACAACCAACCAAACTACCCACCTCCTTCACCCAAAAACTCACAATGGGATTTTTTTTGGAATCCCTTCTCATCATTGGAGAATTATGGATACCCCTCGAGGAACAGTCTAGATCGTATGACACATGACGATGAGATGGCAGGTTTGAGACAAGTCAGGGAAGAAGAAGGTATTCCAGACTTGGAAGAAGAAGAAGAAGAAGAAGAAGAAGAAGAAGAAGAAGAACAACAACAACCGCAACAACAATGCTCTTGGAAGGCAGCAAAAACGGAAGAGGAAATGTTTGGTGTTGACATGAATTCAGTGCAGGATGCTAAAGAACATCCTGCTGAAGCCAACCCTATTAGAACAGATAAAATGCATCAAGCTAGAGAATTCCAATCTCATGTAGCAGAAAGTGTTGAAATTCCAGAAACCGAAAAAGATATCGAGCTTGATCTGCGCCATGATAAGGGGATTGTAAGAAATAGGGAACCTGCAAAAGAAAGTACTCCTGGTTTTACAGTTTATGTTAACCGGAGACCGGGAAGTATGTCCGAGATCATGAGAAACATTGAGAACCAATTTCTGAGAATTTGTGATTCTGCACAAGAGATTTCAGTGATGTTGGAGGCAAGCAAAGCTCAATATTCTTCAAATTCTAATGAACTAACAGGTACATGCAATCAATAAGCTGACCTGTGTGACTTTCCTCTCTTTCATGGTGCTTATATGTACTGGTATTTCTGCAGCAATTAGAATGTTGAACCCAGTTGCGCTGTTCCGAACTGCATCTTCACGATCCACATCTTCCAGATTCTTGCCGGCTTCGTCCTGTTCCAGAGATGAAAGTTATGAAACCAGCAGTGAATTCTCCGAGGAATCTTGCATGCTATCAGGAAGCCATCAGTCAACATTAGACAGATTATATGCATGGGAGAAGAAGCTATGCGATGAAGTAAAGGTAGTTCCTTCTTTTAGTTAACATTAGATAGATTATATGCACTCGTTGTCTTTTAGTCATTATAGCTTGCAAATATTGTAAACATTATGTAAATTGCTCCATGATATCATTGATGACAGTCTGGAGAACGTTTACGGATAGCCTACGAGAAGAAGGTCATGCAACTAAGAAGCCAAGATGTGAATGGAGAGGATCCTTCTTCTGTCGATAAGACAAGGAGAGCTCTACGAGACCTTCACACAAGGATCAAAATTTCCATGCATTCTATTGAAGCCATATCAAGTAGAATAGAGAAGTTGAGGGATGAAGAGCTGCACCCACAAGTTCTGGAGTTGATAGAAGGGTAAGTATATCACCATCCCAACTTTCTTCAAGTTACAATAATTCTGCCAATTGAGTAATAATTACCTTTAGACTATAAGCTTGAGATCAAATTCATACACCAATTTCATACTCTTGATTTTGAGCAATGAATCAAATTTTACATGGATGAATGAACCTTCCAGACTTGCAAGGATGTGGAGAACAATGGCGGACTGCCACCGTATCCAAAAACGCACTATTGATGATGCAAAACTCCTCCTTGCTACTCCAAAGTTTTCTGAGCCACCGCCACCACTTATCCGCCTTGCTCGTTCTGCTACAAACCTCGAGGCAGAGCTTCGGAACTGGCGTTCTTGCCTTGAGGTGTGGATTACATCCCAGAGGTCCTATGTTCATGCCCTAGCTGGTTGGCTGCTCTGCTGTGCTCCACCGCCGGATCCCACTATCCGTCAAGTGAGATCTCCGCTCTCTCCCCCACGTTCAAGTGGTGCACCACCAATAATAGGCATCTGCATCCAGTGGTCCAGACTGCTGAACTCAGTAAGCGAGGCACAGGCGGTGGACGGCCTAGACTTCTTTGCAGCAGGAATTGGCTCCGTGGTCGGGCAGCAGAGGGAGCAGGCATTAGCTGCAAAACGAGCAGCGGCAAGCGGGAAGGAGGAGGTGGAGGAGGGGCTTCTGATGTCGGCAGAGAAGATAGCTGAGGTTGCAGTTAGGGTGGTTTGTGCTGGGATGTCAGTTGCCGTTAGCTCACTTTTGGACTTCGCCTTTTGTTCCATGGAAGGGTGTGAGGATGTTGTTCGAAGGTTTAGAGATGGCGGGAAAGAGGAAAGAGACGGTGTATAAATCTTTTGGGTTCTTTTTGGGATGTGGTTGATTGTGTAATTATTCCCTTAATTAATGGTAAAAGTCATACTATTCCTATGTTTTTATTCACACTAGGGTATAGAATAATCTATATGATGATAATCCTAACGTAATTGTAAGAACTTGTGTTGTTAGGGCATAACAGTGTAAACTCCTTCAAACACCAAAACAGTTTGCAAAGCGGATGGATGGGAAGGATAAGATAGAAGTGTTAGAAATAATGCATTAATTTTGATGATAACTTAAATCATTATAAGTATATATTTTCAAAAATATTAAAGGATGAAAAAGATTATAAGTGTTTTTCGTATAGTTTTCAATTGTATACAAATATTTATTCAAAGTAACAGAAACGACATATCGGAGACAAAATCGACATATTGTTTCAGTGAAAAACGGTATGAACAACGGTGCTCCGTAAGATGAAAAGAAGAACTGAAAACGGCATATCGTTTCATTAAAAAACGGTATAAGCATCGGAACTCCAGAGAAGATGAGAAGATGAAGACAATGCTAAACAACGACATACCGTAATAAAACGACATACCGTTTCAGGAGAAAACAGGATACCGTAGGATTTTCGGCATACCGTTTTGCTTGTGGATTGCAGATTGAAGATCATTTTTGGCATACCAAGGCCAAAACGGCATACCGTTGGAGTAGCCGTTTACGACCGTTTTATAGACGTTAGACACATCTCGAGGTGATCCTTCGGTTATAAATAGGACCTGTACAAGGCCTGATAAAGACACCATTGAGAAATACTTGTAATACTGTCTATTGTTTTCATTTCCATTCTCCTCACGAGATTTCATTGTGTAATCATTGTTGTAATCGATCTCTGTGAGAGGAGAAATTCTGACATCTGTAAAAGCAACAAAGCAAAGGGTTCTACCTTCTCGGGGATAGAGAAGTGGGAAGAGCAAGGTAGCAGTTGGTGGTGTAGCCAACAAGTAAGTTCGTTTGCTTTATTTTAATACGAGAAAAATCTCAAGAGGGTCTTGAGGAGTGGACTAAGCGAGGTTGCCGAACTACTATAAATTCTTTGTGTATATCAATTTCTCTCATCCTCTTCTTGTATGTTTACTAGTTGCATAAGTAGAAAATCTTGATTAAATTTAGTTAATAATATCCATTGTATGCAATTACTATTAAATTATGAAAAGTAGGCAAAGTAATTCTCAAATTGATAATTCTCTATTCACTCCCACTCTAGAGAGGCCTTTCGTTCCAACAAGAAGGACAATAAATGAATATATTATTGCCGACCAGAAGCTAACAAAATGAGCAGCAAAACAATTGGTTCGCTAAAGAGGTGGCAATTCTATTTTATTTTATTTTGGAAAAGTTGATGGATAGATAAATTTGTTTACCTTGATCTTTACTCCATTACAAATAATAAAAAATGATTTCTTCATTCCATGATTGAGGAATGGATTTGTTTAATATCAATTCGAATCACTCCTCCTCTCTCCTTCTTCCTCTCAGTGGCATTATAAATTGTATTTTCTTTAATATTTTCCTTAATATTGAGGAAGACTCAAACCTTTAAAGGGCTTCTTCATCTTATGATTTTACTATTAATAGTTGCTATAAGATACTTAATGATGGTGGATTATGTTCAATATTTTTAAAAAAAAATGGAAATGTGTTTCTTCCTTAAATGTGGAAAATTTTGCTTGATTTGCATTTAAAGATAAAGTCTTATTACAAGCAAATTTATTGAAAAGAGGATGGCCATGCCCAATGCATTATGAGATATGTGGATTCTATGATGAGTCAGTTACTCATCTTTTTTTTTTCATCGCTCAATCTTAAAAATCGTTTAGAATTATTACTTAAACAATGCTAATATTCATTTGTCTTTTATAAGTTTATTTCAAACTTTTACTCTAAATTAATTCTTTAAATTTCATACTAATAATAAGTAGGGGTGCACAAGGTTCGATCAGAACCGTTAATCAAACCGAACCATTTTTTATGGTTTGGTTTGATTTAGATTTGTTTTATGGTTCAGTTTGGTTTTTAAATTTTACAACTGTTTTTAGTGGTTCGGTTCTTAGTTATGAGTATGATTAACCGAACCGAACCGAGAATCGATTTATATATTAGTATGTTATATATAAAAATGTTTTACATTTCTACCATTCATCTACTATTGGATTAAATGAGCTTAAATCTCCACCATTCATTTTTATTCAAAATAATATAAAAACAATTTCTCAAATCCCAAACTTTCTAATCTTAACTTCCTGAGTTCCCAATTTCCCATTTCAAAACTCGAGAGTGGTAGAGAATGACATCCAACTGTCATTGGTCAGTGCTCATTTTTTCAACTCCTCTAGGCTCCTCCGTTAGTCCGCTTAGTGCTTCTTTCCATGACTCCTCCAAGCTCCTTTGCTCGCTGTTGGGTGCTTCTCTCTCCTCTAGGCTCCTTCGCTTAATGTTCCTCTCCTTGGCTCTACTCAGTGCTCTTCTCCTTGACTCCTTCAAGTTTTTTCTCTTGGTACTCTTTTCTTTCAAGTTCCTTCACTCAATGCTCCTCTCCTTTAGGCTTCCCAAGTTCCTATTTCCCAAATCAAGTGTCAAAGAACCAACGTGTGACGCTGTTCGGTGCTCCTCTTTTCTAGGCTCGTCCGCTTGGTGCTCCTCTCCTCCAGGCTTTAGCCGCTCAGTTCTCCTCTCCTCGAGGTTCTCATCGACAATAGCTCAGTGCACATCTAATGGCAAAAAAAGTAGGACTTTAATTGATTATTTTAAGTCTCATGTTTGCATTTCATTTGATGTCTTGAGTTGATCATCTCAGTTGAAATTCAACTGCTAACTTTATTTTCAAAATTATCACTCTTTAAGTTTCTTTGTAAGGCAATTTGAGTTACACATTGTGTCTAAATTGTTTGTCTCACTGTTTATCTAAAATACCATAAGAATTGTTCAACTTTTACAAAACATATGAGTATAGAGTTGCAAATGATAATCTTGGTTGCAACTCTCATTAATTATTTTTTAATAATATTATTGAATTAAGTTTTTATAGATATTTAGATTGAAAATCGAGAATCGATCTGAACCGACCGATTTTTGGACAGTTCAGTTCAATTCTAAGTATATATATCGTTCAATTCGATTCCAATATAGTCAAAACTGATAAGTACGATTCAGTTCACGGTTGTTGTCAGAATCAAATCAAATTGAACCAAATCAACCATATGCACCCCTAATAATAAGGAATAGAACATCCTTATTCTATTTACAATTTGTAATTTATAGTTATATTGTAATGATGTCATTTTCTACAATAATGGAAAAGATATTTTCTCAATATTTCATAATATTATGTCACTAATAATTCTTTGGTTAGATAACTTGATTACTAGACAGGACATTGCAGCCTCCTCTGTTTCGACTAAGTTTAAGAACACGCCACAAAATTAGAACAATAATCATCAAGCTCAGGAGACTACTAATCTATCCAATGCAATTCCCAACTCCTCTTTGGTTGTAGATTCTCTTGTCAATGTCCCAACAGAATAGACGTTGATGTCTCTTAAATCAAGCTATCAACTTTCTCCATTTTTTGATGAGAATGCTTAATTTCTGGAAATTTTTTGTGGTCCTCTCATAATTTGAATGTTTGCAATATTGAACAAGTTTTATTCCCACTTTCTATCTGATAATCTTTTTGCTACTTTATTTTATATGTGTCCTTTTGGGATTTTGAGCTTTGTATATTTAACTTGGTCTTGATACCCATAGCAAAGTTTTATGCTCATAATATTTATCATTTATAGAAAAAAAACAATTGGTTTGCTATTGAATGAGCTCATCTTTCTTTCTTATAAAACACATGGTTCCTCGTCTTGTCCTTCCACAAAACGACAAGCTTCTCCCATGCCCCGCTTCACCCCTCTCTTCTCCCCTCTTCGCCAACCCAGCGCCATGCCTCCCCTTTGCCTGGCCATTCCTCTGCCATCCCTCGCCATGCCTCCTCCAACCACTGCCCACGTCTCTCTTTGCCTAGAGTAGGTCCTTACCTCTCCCATGCAAGGCCTTTAACTCTCTTCCTCTTCTCTCTTGGCAACGGGCACCCTAATCCTTAAAATCAAGAGGTGGTGCTACGACGATCCGACTAGCAATGACAAGCGGTGACGAATCTCCTTGATTCCTCCTCTATAGACCACGACCCACAAGACCAATGTTTAACTCCAACTGTCTTTTGTCCAAGAACCACCCTGTCCAATGTCTACCAACGAGCGACAACAATGGGCAACGACCATCTTGCCGACATACTCTAGGTTAGGTTTTCCTCTTCAAAACATTTGTCTTCTTTTCTATCTTCCTCCTCTACTTTCCTTTATTGAATAGTCCATCTGTGTTCCGTCTGTCAATTGATTTTTTTCTGAAATTTGACCTCTCCACTGTAGGATACTAATGCTTCTCTAGAGGGGGGGGGGGGGGGGGG
>JAMKQA010026788.1:0-12696 GCA_024699735.1 Posidonia australis
ATTTTTGTATCTTGCTAATGGACTTTATAGCAACTTTACTAAATCTGTAATTTTTGAAGTTAAGAAAGAAATATAATTACCGTTTATCAAAAAAAAAATGTTTTCTAATAATAAAAGTAAAGATTATCAGAGTTTTACAATGAGAAAGAAAATAATAAGGGAGTGAGAGATATAAACAACACAATAGACTTTTCGGTAGATATGTACGTAGACTTCCATTCATCAAACTTGCCAGGTATTTGAGATAAGTAAGAAAAGTAAATGTTTTAATTTTATATTTGTAGTTGTGAGAAGAGTTATCTGTAGTTTTTTGCGGAGTCTTAACGAGGGTTCGTCAAAGAAGTGCAATAATAGGATCTTAGCCTCGAACAAAATTGAAATAGGAAAACTCTCAAGGAGTTCTTGAGGAGTGGACTAAACTAGGAAGGTTGAACCATTATAAATCTTTTGTGTACATTTTCAATGCCTCTCATCTCCTTCTTTGTATGTTTTAGTTTAACATTTAAATTCTTTATCTTCATTTACTTGTTATTTACTTAAAATTTTAAAATACACTTTAAATTGTACAATATTCCTAAATTCACTATTCATCCCCTCTAGTGAAGTGTAAGATCCTTACTCCTAGTTCTCCCAATATTTTTTTCATTGTTGTTCGAGTTAAATGGATTCTATTTTGAATAACGACTATTTCTCAAAAGCTAAATGGTGTTGTTTAGTGGTGGGGCAAATGGAACTACAGTGAAGGTGCTGGCGTCGAAGGATTTTAGCTTCTTTGAGGAGGAGTACTAGGTGCAGCTGGCGCTAGCAATCTACGTGTTAGATCTAGTTAGAAGGGAGGATGCAGAGTCCGTGCAAATCAATGCTGCGAAATGGATGAGTTTGGAGTGTACGCGAATGCCAGCTGTGGGGAGGAGAGTCAAGTGGAGATCCTCTCGTAGTGGTGTTGGGTGAGTGATTATTTAGCCGTTTCTTGTATTTAGTGTCATCGTCATTGTTTATATTTGCTAATGAGTTTCTTTATATGTGTTGGATATCTCACCAAATTAACAGAGGACGGGTACAAGCGTTTTTCATTGCAAGATTTTCTGTATCATTCTGAAGTTCTGTAGGGATTGTGTAGACACCTCGATTTTGAGGTGGCTCATAGATAAACTTTCCAGATGTTGCTTTGGATATGTCAAATTCAATCTCATCAGTTAAACCAACCACAAACCTATAGCAGGCCCGCAACCCAATTAGAAATTCAGACAGGTAGGGAAGAGCACCAAGTTAGAGCACCAATGTGGAGCACTTGATTGGAGCACCGAGCAGGAGCACTACAGTGGCACACCTAGTTGGAGCACCAGTCAGGCGCACCTATCTGTCGCACCCTCCTAGCGTACTAAGCTGGCGCACAGCCACTTCTCAGGCTGCCGGCTGCTGGCTTTCCACCTCCCATGTCTATAACCTTCACTAGCGAATATGCCATGGAATCTGCGCTAGGCTCTTTGTTTACGAGGCTGCTTGCATTCCATAGGACCCCCACGGGCAGCCATTTGGAGATCTTGAGCAAGCCATCTACTGATTCCAGCAGTCCATTCTTGTGTTCTTGAATATTCTCTTGCATTCTAAAACTCCTCCAGCCTTTCTAAAGCAACAGGGATCATATTATCTTCGGTTTTCTAAGAAGGAACACCTTGGACAAGGTAAGCCTCTTTCCTTTCTTTACTTTTAATCTTAGTTCTTGCATTGAATATAATACGCATTGAACTTCACATATAATCTGATTTGTTGCTGTTTGCATGAGAGTTTTATGATAAGATGCTCGTTTCATATGCAAGATACTCTACATGTAAAATCTATATGATAAAAATCTGCATCATGTAATTCCTGTGAGTTGTTTTTTTTCTTCTCTGTTTCATTACAAAAGGAACCATGATTCATGAACATGCATGCTACGAAATAAGCATCAAATATAATCTCTGTATATTTATCATTTGCTTATGGTTGTTAGGTTCATCCATTCATTTCTTATCTTGTAGAATCCCATGCAAGTATTTCAGCCCATGATTTGCATGATTTGGAACCAAATAATAAAAGATTTCCATTTGTTTGAATCTTATCATGTTTTCTGTTTTTATCACCTGCATACCTGATCTGATTAAAGAAAATCATTGATCTCTGAAATCTAGACCAGATTCTGAATCAAACTGTAGTCTGATTCAGGTTTTCTAGGGAGCACCATTCTGGAGCACCAACCTGGCACACCAGAGTGGCGCACCTTACCAGAGCACCACTCTGGCGCACCATTCTGGTGCACCAGACTAGTTAGAGAACAAATCACCATGTTTACATATCAAGCTGCATGGTTTCTCGGATGATTTTGACTCTGATTTTCCTGGTGTGGATTCTCTGATGTTATATGTCTTTGCATGCATGTTTTCAACTTAAGATGATACTGTTTTAAGACTTTTTTACAGTTTGCATGCTCAACCCATGGCTGAAAATTGGTAGGCTGAGTGCCCCTAACTCCTATATGGAGATTCTTATGCATCAACCCATGATCCATGTGACATGGACGAACTTGGTTGCCTTCATTTAGCATGAATAGAATGTGATCTTGTGTGAGGCTTGCAGCCTTTGAACACAAGGTCCATAAATCTTCTCATGCTTGCATTTTTCTAGATTTTCAAAGTTTATTTTCCGAATTTGCAAAGACATTGCATTACATAGCATTCTGGAATACATTGCATGGCATGGATTTTTGGTGTTTTCCTCAGCACATCTTCCTGGCCCCTACTAGAGCACTTAGGTGGCGCACAAGACTAGAGTACCAGTCTAGCACACCAAACAGGCACATCAACCTGTTTTTCAGTAGCACATAGTAGCTTTTCGCATGATTTTTAGTATATTTGCCCGTTTTGATTTGCTTCCGGTTTTCTCTAGTTTCCTTCCTTGATATAGTAGGAAGACCCAATTCTGTTTTTAGCCCTTTACATGCATGATAGATCATATTTTGCATATAGTAAAGCGAGGATGAAAATCGCTCGAAATTCTTAGATCTTTGATCTTATTTATGCATTATCCTTGCACTAATGCTTGACCCGCTATACGAGCGATCCTTCTGAGTATTAGGACACACCTTGCATCCCATGCACCCCTATTTTAGCATAAGACACCACTCACACCTAGCATGGCATGGTATATCACCCTGGGGCGTACAAAAAAGGCTGAAAAGCCCAAATTTTATATAAGTAAATGAGAAACTCATAGAAAGACCGATTTTTCAGGCATACGAGGGTGCCTAATACATTCCCCGTACGTAACAGGGATCCTTGCCCATTTATGGTTTAAGACCTTCTTTTCCATTGGCTTATTTGCATGATTTGAGTGTTTTAAGCGGTTTTCCTCGTCTTCCGTTTTTAAATAGACTAGGTGGCGACTTCTGCATTTTTTATCATTATTTTTATTGTTTTGTCGTGACTTTATCGATCCTCGCACATTTGACCCTTTGCGCCAAGCCCGAGGCTGTCGCCGGCATGGTTACAGATTGGCATTGTGATCTCCGCCAAATTTGTCTGCATGGAGGTTCACCAACTCTCTTTTAATCCTTTTCTAGGTTTTTTAGCCATTTATAACTTCTCCATTTTTCTTACATAGCTTAGTCTATTACTTAGAAAAACTACTTTTACATACTTAAGCAATTATAACATGATCATGGTAAAACAAGTGTACAGTTCAATTTCTCCTTTGCAACTTAAATACCTAAGTGTTTATTGTAGAATTTTGTCACTTGAAACTACTGTAAAGACAATAGGACTCTAACATTGAGTTTAATCGATTCAGGTGAAACATCATGTATTCATTCATATTTCTTACATCACTCTTTAGTTCTTAAAACCGTTGGCCGATTATTTGGTTGGGAAAGTTGTATTTGTCCTTCACTTAATAAATCAAGTGAAAGAGCTTTTTTGTATTTGACATGTAAGACAATGAGTGATGCACACACTTTTGAATTTTGATTCTCAATTGAAATGATCAAGATCATCTAGAACATGTTCGATTTTATTTTTTTCCCTTATTGGTATATTTAAGATGTCAAACTAATAAGTTGAATTGGTTTTTCCTTATTAGTAGTTTCATCATGCTTTCAAAAATTATCTGGTACATTGAACCCTTCATGCCACCCATCCCTTAAGGACCAAGAGAAACCACCAAGAGAAGACGAATCTGAACTGAACGAGAGAGAGCGGAGAGGAGGAACCGCAACAGAGAGATCGTCGGAGAGAGGAAAAATCTAAGAGAGCACCCCATCCTGAGCCTCAAGACCATCCACCCAATTTCACCACCTCCAGAGCCTTTCTCCAAGCCCATTTGCAACCCCGAACCCCAGCCAACGCCACTAGCACATTAGCCAAGAGGAGCGCCGTCATTGAGCCTCGCTGGAGAAACAGTCCAGCCGTCATTCCAAGTAACCTCCTCCCCCTTGCTTCAATTAGCATTCCTTTGTGCCAATAAAGCCCTCCCCCAGCTTTCTGGTTGAGCTTCACTGGTGGCAACCCTCCGTTGAACCGCACCCTCTTGCTTCGGTGGTGGATTCACCGTCGGAGGAGAGGCCATTGGCCTCTGGGTCCGGGACAAGGTCCCATCGCTCCCTGTACATCTCCTCCATCTTGCTCCTCTCTTCCCAAGCCCTCTGTTAGCCTCGCAGAAGCCCAGGCAGACGGAGCGCCGCTCGCCATCGCCGTGGAAGACCACCAGAGCCGTTGCCGGGGATCTTCGCGGGAAGGGTGGCCTGAATGTCCCTAGAGCTCCACGAAGTCGGCAAGAAGTGCCTCCACGCCTTCCGGTCCACTTCCAGCCGTCGCAGCCCTACCATGAGCCTCCACTGTCAGATTTCAACGATCGCCGGAGCCAACCGCCGCTTCCTCCTGCGAGTCGAGCAGGAGGAGGCCTCCAGTAGCCCACCTCGCTCCTTGAAGCCATTGGAGGACACGTGAGGGCCCCCTGGAGCTTCCCCAGCGCTTGGACACCGCTCATCGCCGCTGTAATGTCGCCGCCGAGTCGCCGTCGATGTTGTCACGCCGCTCGTCGGAGCTCGAGGTGGGGGAAGCCTCCCTAGTGCGGCCCATCGCCGCGGGGGAGCTCATCGTGGCTCCCCCTTGCTTCCCTGACCACCGACGATGCCTTCCCACCGCTGCGCCGACGTCGGGAGCTCGTCGAAGTTGGCGTCGGCGAGGGGTCGCCGGCGATCCGTCGGCGATCTTCGAACAGAAGAGATTTAGGTTATTTTATTTTATTTTTAGTTTCTAATAATTATATTTAGGTCCTCATTTTAATTACTTTTAGGTCTATATAATTACTTTTAAGTCCTTTTTTATTACATTCAGGTCCTTCTTCATTACAGTTAGGTCCTTTCTTACATCCAGGTCCTTTTCTATTACTTTTAAATCCTTTTTTATTACACTTAGGTCCTGTGACTTTTTGTTTAAGCCCTTGGAAATTTAAATCAATTTCATTTGGTTATTATTTGTGTAAATATTGCATGTTTTCTCCTGTTTAAATGTTAATCTTCTTTTAGTGCCATATATTTTTATTTCTTCACAGTATGACCTCTATATTTATGTTTACTTTGCAAATTAGTCCTGAAAATTTACGTAATGACCCCTGACTTTGCATATTTTAACATTTACATTGTGAGTATTGCATATTTTACCCTATTAAAACTTTAATCACAGTTCAGTCCTATTCATGCATGTTTTATCACATTTATACCTGTGAAATCATGTTTTCTTTGTATTTAAGTCTAGACCTTTTGCATTTTGGCCCTCAGAGTTTTTTTAAAAAGAGATTTTATGTACAATTTGCATTTTAGACCTTATAAATATCCATAATTACACTGAGAATGTAAAAAACTTGATTTTTATCACATTTTGGTCTTGAAATTTTGCAAATCAGTCCCTGAACTTAATCGATAATGTTTCTGAATAGGAAAATTTACATCTGGGTCCTTGAAGTTTTTAAAATCATTAATGAATGGTTTTTATTGTATTTTAAAATCACATTTTCATATGTTTTACATTTATTGATCACATGTACATGTAAAATCACCTCTTGAATAAAGTTTCCATCAAAAAACCCCATTTTCAATATAAATGAACATATGGTTACACTTTTTTTGTCAGATTCGCGCCCTATGTGGGAATTTTACAAAATAGACCCTAGGTTTTTAAGAAATTACAAAAATATATTTTTTACACATGTTACATCACATAACCATATTTTCAATAAATTTTACATCCTGGCATCCAAACAAACCTTTTTAAACACTTTTTTGATCATAAACTTTTCCTTTCTGGGAATTTTGCAAATTAGACCGTGAGTTTTCAAGAAATTATCTGAGTACAATTATCATATCCCAGTGTCATATTTTCCTTTGATCCATCATCTGTACACTAGGATAGAAGTTTCTGAGTGCATTTTCATCCAAGTTTTCATCCTTTTTGTGAATTTTGTGTTTTAGTCCCTACACTTATCCTTTATTTTTTTACATTGTTTTATTGTTTCTTGACCATTTCTTTTGCATGTTTTCTTCTTTCCTGACATTTTTCATACATTTTGGCATTCTTTAGACCATGCATTTTCCCCATGTAAGCATTTATCATATTTGACCACTAAAATGACCAAATTGCTCTTGTGCCATAAATTCATGCACATGTGTGTCTGTTATTGCACCAAGTCACGCATAACCTTTGTCTACAGCATTCCTTAGTTAATTTTACCTATTTAAGTACTTTTCCATGCATTTTTGCACTATTTTGCTGTATTGGCACTTTAGTCCCTCTTTTTTGGATAAGTTTGCATTTCAGGCATTCTTCCGTGGTTTTTTCTCCTGTTTGTTTTCAAGTTCCATCATATGATATTCGATTTGACTATCTTTACTCTATGTTTTCATATTTTCCTGATTTGATTTGGATTTCATAGCCCGAGGGCGTACTGACTGGCCTGAGGGTCGACATTTGACCCCATCACGAGTTATTTTTCTCTTTTTTGATTTTCACGACTTTTTCCATGATTCCGAGAACACGGGTTGACTCGACTTTTCATCCTTTTGACATCAACATGGTTTTCGGAGGCGTTCTTTACAAAAACATCGTTATTTCATGTGATTTTCTACGATTTTGTCAATTCATGTGGATTTCTCCGTAATTTTTGCACATCGTCTTGCACATCCATCAAGTCTTGTCTTGACACTCACATCAGCATGATTAGAACACAATCTAGGCATAGCAAACATTCTTTCAGTCTCAAGCAAGCGAATCAGACTAGAAAGACCGAGTTTCCCGGGCGTACGGGGGTGCCTAACACCTTCCCCGTGCGTAATAGGAATCCTTACCCATCCTCTGGTTAGTTGACATCTGACCTTCACGTTTGCGTCTCATTTATTCACTTTTAGTGAATCGTTTGTGGTTTTCCTTGTCTTTCCCTTAAAAGACCTGGTAGCAACTCTATTTCCCTTCTGTTCTCATCCCATCTCGCGCCTTCGCCAACTTGGCATGGCTGTGGCCTCCCCTCTCGCGCGACCTGGGTCGGGGGCACGGTCACAGATACAATTGCAAGATTACAGACAATAAATTTCATTACAATGGCAACCCCACATCTAAGGGTAAGGGGGAAGAAACAGGTATCTTCGAGACAATATCTTGTTAACTTCATTACCAAATTTGTGATAACTATTTACTTAAACTTCCTTTATGTAATGGTAATTAATTAATAGAAGTTCTTGCTATCTATGAGATGGCCATCATTCTGAACCGTAATGTTCTCTTGCTTCTTCCTTAGTAGTTCTCTCTTGTAGAATATTTAATTTGTATTTATTTTTGGAGATGAAACAAATTAGATCGTCTAAACTATTATAAAAGAAAATTACGAACTATATGAAATGTAAATGAATATGCTCTTCGTGTTGCACATGAGATATCTGAAGTGCTAAATTAGGACATTTGATGTTGACTAGTGGTCATGAAGACCACCGACCGTTACAGTTAAAGAAGAAAACGGTCGTTGTTTAATGGTGGCAATGATTCGCTGGAGTTATTAGCTGGCGTAAATCAATGAGCTGTTATTGGGGGCGAAGGGAGGTGGAGACGTTGAGACTCTACTATAAATTGACAGGAAAACGAAGGAATAGGATCATCGAGAAATACAGTACCTCATTTCCTGGAATACACCACCTCTCCGGAGCCCCCATCCGTCTACCTACACGTAGTATCAGAGCCACACCACTCCGTCTTTGTCCGCACTCTTCCATCTCGGCGCCACCGTGTGTGCAACAATCACACTTCCCTTTACACTCGCGAGCCCCGTCGCCCACTTCCCAGCCCACACGTGCCGTCTCCTTCTCCTCCTCCCGCGCGGCTCAGCCCCCGCGCATTGCAGGCCAACGACCACCGCTGCCCACTAGCGCCGCCGCTCTTCCGTGAGGCTCTGCCCCTGCGCGTGGAAGCCATCGCTCTTCCGTACGGCTCTGCCCTTGCGCGTGGATGCCACCGCTCTTCCGTGCGGCTCTGCCCTTGCACGTGGATGCCACCGCTCTTCCGTGCGGCTCTACCCCTACGCGTGGAAGCCACCGCTCCGATCACCAGCATGTGCAAGTGCAACGCCGTTCGCACGCCCACCGCCACTCACCCACGCCGGCGAGCCCCGAATCCTAGCACACGTGTCTCCCCTGTTTTGCCTTCTTTCTCAGCTCGCGTTTTCATCAACGCGGGTTAGGCATTTTATTTTTCTAGCATTAGGAGATAAGAGGGGTGGGTGCATATATATATATTACATGCTTGATTAATTTAAAAACAAAGGGTTAGGTTAGCATGTTTAAATATTTGTTAACTGTATATTTACATCTTGTTTGAAATTATGCAAGTTTGAAGATATAAATTGGAAATTAAAATTTTTGCATGATTTCTGAAATTACTAAGTTAAGTGGTCATTATTCTCTAATAATCTGTTATAAAGATTAATAATCTTTAGAATCTTAAATCTTATATATTATTACATGTTTTGATAAGAAATTAAAGATATTGGTGATTAATATTTTGCATGTTTTAAGAATCAGATATATATTTGTTATTAAGAACTTAAAACTTAAATTTAGTTGCATTTTGATTAATTAAGATCTTGATCATTAAGTAATTAAAAAAAACGTCAAATCTGTTTTTATATATTTAACCTACCAAGCGCACCTGAGTGGCGCACCTAGCAGGCGCATTTAGGTGGCGCATCACTCAAGCACACCTATTCTGGTGCAGTGGCTTCTTCCTTTGAATTTTAATTGAAGAACTCATAAATCTTGTTAAGTTTTGATTGTTATTTTAGTTCTGGAATTATTGTACATTATTTGCTTGAGAAACTAAACAAATTTTAAATTGTAGATCTACATTTGTTGTAGATTTAATGACTAGCAAACTGTTCTCAACCGAATTGGCTAGGATAGAGAAATTGAATGGGGCTAACTATGAGATGTGGTACCGAAAAATCAGACATGCTTAGAATATGACAATATTGAACATGCTATTGAAGCTAATCCTCCGAAATTGCCAAATGACGCTTCTGAAGCGGAAATTAAAAAGAATGAAAAATTAAAAATTGATGACAAAAAGGCTAAAAGCCTTATATTCATGTTTATGGAGGATTGTCTATTAAAATGTTTCGAAATATACACTACATCATTCACATTGTGGAATGCTTTAAAGGAAAAATATGATAAAATAACCAAAATGACAACTCAACTTCTCCTTCAAAGGTATAACTCTTGCAAAATGCTTGAGGGAAAAATGTAGTGGAACACATAAATGGCATGATAGTTATGGCTAAGGACTTGGATATTGTAGGAACCCCTATTCCTGAAAAAATGCAAATAACTACATTTTAAAATAATCTCCCACATAGCTATGACATGGTAACCACATCTCTTAGGTCACCTCAATTCAACTTTCCGAATTGCCTGCTAGGTTGGCCACAGAACAGGAAATTATGGCTAGTATAAAGAAATATGAAACCAATCTAGAAGAAGCAAATGCTACACAATGGAAGCCAAAGAATAACAAAAGAAAGAATAAATACAACATGACCATCAAGCCAAATCAAAGGAAAAGACTACAGGGTTCTTGCCATGTATGTGGCCAATTTCGTCACTACAGAGCAAATTGCCCAAGTAGGGAAGGAAACAAAGGCAAGACCTCAGAACAGAAGAATAAGAGAGTCTTTATTTGTGTCATTGAATGTAATAATGTTGTAACTCGCAATACGAATGAGTGGTGGGTAGATTCCGGTACTACAAGGTACATTACCAAAACCAAAGAAGGATTGGAATCATTCAAAGAATTCAGTCGTGGGGGACAACGCTTCTATATGTGTAACAATACCTATTTAGATGTGGAAGGAGTTGGTACCTACTGCTTGGATTTGGGGGACAACATTATGGTACTTAAAGAAGTCCTTTATGCATCAGGCATGAGGAGGAATCTTATTTCAGTTGGCATGCTGGTAAAGAAAGGCATGAAAGTCAGGTTTAATAATAAACGTTTATCCATAAGAAATGATAAAAAGGTCTTTGCAATGGGAAAATTTGTACCTGAACAAGATCTATTCAAACTTATTGCATCTAGAAATGAAATAAATAATATTGATGTGGCTTCTGCTTATCTCTTATGCTTCTTGTCGGAATGTGAATTATGGCACTTAAGATTGGTTCATGTTAATGTGCATAAAATGAAACAAACGGTAAAAATGAATTAGTTGCCTCATCTTAATGACGTGGAATTAGATAAGTGTCAACATTGTTTAGTTGAAAAAATGACTAAGAAACCATTTGAAATAGGACATATATCAGATGAATTATTGGGCTTAATTCATTCTGATGTTTGTAATCCACTTAGTGTTAAAACATATGATCACAAGGAATACTTTATGACTTTTATAGATGACTTCTCTAGATACACTTATGTTTATCTAATAAGCCATAAAAGTGAGGTCTTGACTTGTTTTAAAAAATACAAGTCGGAAGTTGAAAAACAACTAGGAAGGAATATTAAGGTGTTAAGGTCAGATAGAGGTGGGGAATATAATTCTAAGGAATTTGAATTGTTTTGTGAAACGCATGGAATCAAGAGGCATACAGCAATGCCTTATACTCCACAACAAAATGGTGTGACGGAAAGGAAAAACAGAACTCTTATAAATTTTGTTAGATGCATGCTATCACATTCAGGACTCTCCAAGAGATTTTGGGGAGAGGCTTTGCTTACAGCAAACCATGAGTTAAATAGAATACCCACAAAATCTATATACAGTACACCTTATGAGTTGTGGACTGAATTTAAGCCCAATTTACATTATTTGAGGAAATGGAGATCTGTAGCTCATGTACTTATTTCTGGTTAATTAAGGGATAAGTTAGATTCTAGAACCTTGAAGTGTACATTTATAGGTTATTGTGAAAATTCTTTTTGTTATAGATTTTTCCATAAAGAAAAGAGAATCATTTAATATAGGGATGCAACTTTTCTTGAAAATTTAAATGAAAAGGATGAAAATGAAAATGAAATAGAACCACTACTTGTAGTGGGAGATAACTATTTCTATGAAATCCCAGAACTTGACCCTATGATTGAGGGGGAACAAAATATGGAAAACATGAATGAACCTATGGAAAAAATAGGAGAAAACCAAAACGAGTCTGTAAATGGAAATGATGGAATAATATATCAAAATGAACAAACTCAAGATGGAATTGAACCGGTAGAGCCTATTAGCAACAAAAGAATAAGGACTCAATCTACTTGGATGAATGATTATCACTTGTATTCTTGTGAGTCTTCATGCTTAATCGTAGATACAGGGGAAAATCACATGGAACCCATGAAATACATAGTTGCTATTGAATCAAAGGAAAAAGATTTATGCATGAATGATGAAATTAATTCAATGGAATAGAATAATGTTTGGGAATTATGTGATTTAACTAATGACAAAAAGGCCATAGGATGCAAGGGGATATTTAGGAGAAAGCAAAAGGTTGATGGGTCTATTGATAAATATAAGGCCCGGTTAGTTGCTAAGGGTTATACACAAAAACCGGGAATTGATTATCAAGAAACATACTCTCCGGCAACTAAGTTCGCATCTATAAGAATAATATTGGCTATCGTTGCACATTTGGACTTGGAATTACATCAAATGGATGTAAAGACTGCATTTCTAAATGGTGATTTGCAGGAAGAAATTTACATGTGTAACACCCCAGTGCTACACAACAGTATGAGAACTACCCAAACACAATTAAAGGCAACTAAGTAGCAATATTAAAAAAAATAAAGCTAACTACCCAGACCTGTATGCGGCAAGTGTAGCTCGAAAAGTTGCACCAGAGAAGACTGCTCCTACAGCTCAGCACTAGAAAACAAGGGGACAAGAAAACACGCGTGAGTGACAAGAATGCCACCCAATACGTGCCCCAAAAACATAGAAAATCTTTCCAGAAAGCATCATTTTAAACCCTTATATGCAATTCCTAAAATTCAGAAAGCAATGGCTTTTCAAACTTTTCTTTTCTTTTCTTTCAAATCTCATGCTCTTTCAAAGCCTTTATTCTCAACACTGGAGAAACCAAATCATTTTATCTAGTTTCCTAGCCCAAAACATCATTTAAAAACCAAA